>LBNU01016118.1:5742-42786 GCA_014162995.1 Artemisia annua
CACATAGTCATAAGAAGTACTAGTGAGTTATGGTTTTATGGTGTGGGATTATCTCGTATAGATATCCACACATTTTCTTTTGCTGATATTACTAGTGACACGAGTTGTTAAATCTAGGGACGCTATTTCCCTAAGTGGGGGGATGATGTAACAACCGTGATTTTAGCAGGTCCGTTTAACTGATAGTCTTGACTCGATTGACGTTTGTTTGGCATGTTTTAAGTGATTGATGTGATATATGTGTGATATAGGTACGATATGAGTGTGTGTTGGCACTAAATCCCTTTGCGTGGTGTTATTGTTGTGAGTTGAGTAATGTTGGTGTTGGGATAAGTTCATTTTGATCGCCTTTGTGGTGTAGAAATGACTTGTGTAGTTTTGGTGTTTCGTGGTTTTTGCGTAACAAGTTTGCGTTCAAGTGTTTGAGCGTTAGTAAGTTACCAGGAGGTCGTTTCTATGAGTTATGTTTATAAAGAGTGTGGAAATCTATTTTTAGAAACTTTGTTTTGAAAATGATAATTTTTCCGAGTTGTCGTAAAAATGAAGGTTTATCGCGTAAGACGTTAGGTTTCGTTATGGGTTCTTATAAAATATCAAGAGTACGAGATTTTAAGTGTAATAAATAAATTTAATAAAAAAAATATAAAATATATATATGTATATATAAAAATCGGCCAAAGAGGGTTTTTAGGGGAAAAGGAAACCCAATTTGAGTCCAAATATGATTCTTAAGCCCAAGGATTATCCATAATTAACATAAATACAAACCAAACACCCAAAAACGTTTTTTTTCTGCAATTTGGGTCTCACAAGGAGAAGAGGAGAAAAAAATTAGGGTTTTTATTGTTGGAGCTAAAATCAAGAACAAGGTATAGTTTTTGATACTTGTATTCATTTAATTGTGTAATTATTGAATAGATTCATGTAATACTAATTATGATGGATCTAGGGTTTGTGGTTTTCTGTAAAATTTTGATATAAAATTTAATGGGATTGATAATTAGTAATGGTATAATGATTGGTGTAAAGATTTGGTCGTTAAACGCGTTAGTTTGTGAGTTAGGGTTTGGACAGAAACATAGTGCTGTAAAGATACGAAGATATTTAATAGATGAAGATGAGTTAAATCACGAATTTTGAGTCTAAATTATAGTTCAGAGAAAGAGCTTTCCAAAAAGTCCAACCACGATTGATTTCGAGGTCCGGAAGTCGGTCAAACAATTTTTACAAGTTGATGTGTCAAAGCTGTTAAACCGGGACAGAATTAGGTCATAAGTTTGGTAGTGATTTGGGTATGAAAAAGTGAGATCTAGGTTATCCATTCTGGAGGAGTTGAGTTTCATATGTACTTAGACTCCCACGCGAAGGATTTGCGATAAAAAGTTGTGCAAGTATTTTATTTTGATTAAAATTTTTTGGTGTGCGTTCAGATCCGAATCTGGATAGTTGTCAAGTTTGATTTTCTTATAGGTACTTGTGTGTGTTTAGAGTGTATGGCCTTCTGAGGATAGCTTGTCTACTCATAAGAGACCATGGTGAATTTTTGGTGTGAGTTGTGGAGCTTGGTTGGTCGTGATTTTATGTGGGTGAATGTACCCTAAAATTCTGCGTTTTCTGAAATTATTTGTGCAAGGGATTTAGTGAGTGTTAGTGATTGGTGGTGTTTAGTATGGAGTCTAGGAGATCCATGGTGGGTCATATGAACCTTAGACATCCATCATATGTGTATTACATGGGTTATAGCTTATAGCTTGGCCATGTGTAACATGAACTTATTTGTGTTATATAGATTTGTGATTTGTGTTTGTGGAAGCTGCAAAGTTTGAGGTGAGTTCATAGTCCCACTTTTTACTTTGTTTTAAACTTGGGATGAGAATGATGCTTGTGTTAATTGCTTTGAGTTACTGTGATTATGTGTAGTTTAAAAAGCTTGGACTTATAATGTTATCGTATGAATGTTATATGTGATGATAATACTATGTGGTTTAAATGTTGTGTGATGATGCTGTGTGGTCCAATTGGAAGGAGTATCCAATTGGAGAGTAGTACTCCTGCTCACTATTATTCTGTGTGGTCCGATCGGAGGGTATTAATTACCCATTATTTGGAGCGGGGGTCACGTTCCGGCCCGGATGTTGTGAATTTGGATCGGTGGGTACGTTCCGTCCAATGGTTGCCTTTTTGTGTGATGGTTGGTTTGTGAATACATGTAGTTTGTATGATAACTATAATTATTCGTCCAGCTATGTTTTATAATCACAGTGAACTGGTTGCCTATTGTGTGTGAGTCTTAAACCTAAGAATCTCACCAACATTATGTTGACGTTTTTAAGCATCATTTTCAGGTGAGCATTCTAAGGATAAGATAGATGGAAGTGACTAGAAGAGACTTTAGCTGCATTGTGATTGAATTATCTATATGTCTGAATATGAACTTGTTTGACTTTGTGGAAGATACCTTTGAAGGTTTGATTTGGTTATTTTCTTTTGGGGTATCGTTATGACACTTTGTGTCTGTACTTTGCTCTATTTTTGTGCATGTAGTTATTCTCTATATAGACACCATGTGTTGTGATGATATCCATGAAGTTACACACTCGCGTTTCCGCCTTGGCGAGGTGTGACACTTGATTCAGTGACTAAATAGTTATGTAACAATAATTGTGATGTTTAAATTTACACGTTGTTTTACATGGTTAAGTATTTCTTCTCAGTAAAAACTGCTTTTAATTGATACTTGCTGACTTTCTATTAGTTTATGCTTGATTGATGTTGGTCTTTGATAAAGCTCCAGCCCAATAAGCTAAAGCCTATACATTCGAAACATGCCCAAAACAAGCCCGCCAAGACTACCAACACAATTCCCAGGCCAACAAGAATGAAGTCAGACCTGATGAACCTATTCAGGTCATGACTCACCTGGCAACCTAAGCCAGGGCTGTTACAACAAACGTCACGTGCCACCGCCTCATTGGAACAAAGGTAGCGGTGCGAACATTTCGCAGATGCACAATATCATGTATACGACATTCGCTGAACCTGACATGGCTAAGGGTTGCACGTCACGTGTCATCCTTGTCCTCTCCTCTAGATGGCCACCACGTGGATCATCAATCTTCATACGATTGGATTACATCTATGGGTTGCTGAAACCCTAGATACACCCTTATAAATATCGGGCCATTTCCTTGAAATGGACCAAGTCATTCTCGACTAATTAAAAACTCAACACACTAGTCACCTTGTGAGTTTTACCCCAACTCGTGACTCCGATCACGCCTTGAGGTCCTTACCGAACGTGGGAAACCAAACGAGTGACTACCCTCATACGTACCTTTCGTAAACAGTCTTGTTTTGTTAGATTAAGGGATAAATGAATTTATGCTGGTTAGATCTTAAGTATGCTGTTGGAATGTTTGGACTTTCTGATTATAAAGTTAGATGATAATGTTTAGAATGAAGTCCATATGTTTTTAGTGTTCGCAATTTTTACGTAAAGTTTTCGTTACTATATTATCTTTGGCATTTTTTTGTAAGGAGTTGTCATCTTCTTGCAGTTTATGTAAATGAATTACGACATATACTATATTCCCCTAGCCATAACCAATGGAGCATTAGTCCAATGGTTGGAGCACTTGTGCTTGAGTCAATAAACCTAGGTTCAAGTCCCATCCTTGGCATTTGCTTCATATAGGTTCCCACCTCCGCAAAACCTATGGGCACACTGGAGAGACTTTGTGGAATAAGAGCTCAGGGGTCCGAGTCTTGGCTCGTTGATGCGTGCGATGTGTCGTTGCGGTTTAGCAGTTTAATGCCTACTCAAGTTTTACATTTATATTTTGCCGACTTATCAATAACACACACACTTAACGAGCAGTGTACCTGGTCAGTTTGCATATAATGGTAAGCAGAGTGTCGATCACTAAGAGTGGAACGTATTATCTAATTATCCTAATCAGTATTTTAATATCTAAGTTAGCTTTACAGTCTAATCTAATGATAGGGGGTTCAGCCTGAGAGACTGCCACGGTTTGGTTATCTAATTAAACAGTAAATACTAATGAGAAAAATCAATGAATAGCATACACGTACACAGATAGATAGTAGAGACAATAAGATGGCCTGTCCTGATGATTAAGATAGCTTGTCACTTGTTTTATTGCTAGTTTTATATGAAGTGTATAAAATTAATCCGTACTCGTTGGCTATTATATCGGCGAGTAAACCCTTAATGATTACTTATGAATATCCTACTCATCCAAAGACATCGGAGTGAGTAGGCGAGGAAGGAGTATGGCGGCTCAGCAGTGCTCAGCTAGACACAGAGGTAATCAATGCACTAATATAAGGAAACCAAAGACATCAAACATATAAACTTTAATCGATGGGAAAGCAATTTTAAGGCGGGCATTTGATTATTGCGTACTCACAAACTACCGGCCATCAATCCTGATGGATTCAAAGCTTACTATTACAATAAAACAAAACTACTTAATGAATTAAATACATGCAGGACCTTCTTACAGCTCTAAGATCTTCGTTTGGGGTGTGTCTTGTGTTGCTTGTTCGTCTGAATTCGTCTCCTTAGGGTTATGGTGCACACAAAATTCGTCTAGGTCTTGGGGTATTTATAGTTTCTGTCTGAGGGTTCGATGCGGCGCATGTAATGATGAGATGCGGCACATTGACTTAACTTCGCGTGGGGTCCAAGCTTATTATATTCTGGAATATTCGTACACCGCCTTTAGATGCGGCGTAACTTGAATCTTTATGCGGCGCATGTCCTTCATTTGTCTTGGATTGTTTCTGGTGAAGTTTTGATAGTGATACGCCGTATGTTAATTGTGTGATGCGGCATATCTGGAGTAGAACGAGCTTGATCTTCTTCTTTGACCAGAGTTTCATATGCGGCGCATGGTAGAATTCCATGCGGCGCATTCTTCAAAGTCAGGAAATGGTCTTTGAATTCATCTAAGTATGATATTGTGGCGTATCTGTTGAGTGAGATACGGCGCATCTTCTGGGTTTCAGTAGACTTTTGACATCTTGTTCGTTTTGCTCCGTAATTAGTCCAAAATCGCCAAGTTTCACCTTTTACCTGAGAATCACTAAAGTAAACATTAAAGCACCGATTGTCATACATAATAAGGTAAAACAAGTTAAATAAATAGGATAAATGATGCTAATAAAATGTACTTATTTGAGTTCATCAAATATCCACCCACTTGAACTTTACTTGTCCCCAAGTAAACCTTAAATTTAATCTTATGAAAATGTATCCTAAAAAGGTATTAGGATTTATTTTTAATGGTTAAGCATGTATTCGTTTCATCATAATCACACGACCAACCACTTAACGAAGTAGAAACAAAATAATTTTCTTTTAATACAAAACAATTCTAAATCGTTTAGTTGCTAGTTCTGACGAATATTCTATCATAAGCTTGACAAGTATACGCATCTCCCCCACTAAAGCCAAGGAGTAACAAGTCTAAAGCGGTAAAATGGGTTAGTAGGTTAAGGGTTGATCATTCTTTTCAATCTATATCGATCTCATATTCCAGAAAAGGCGACAAAATCACGAATACATGATCGAATCCACGACCACGATACTCGCAATTGCAAAATTCCTTAACTCGAATAAGCTAAAGATAGAACCAAGTAATCTTCACCAATAATATTATATCAAAAAGGGCGACAAAATCAAAAATACATAGCCGAATCCACGACTACGATACTTAAGATTGCTCAAATCCCTAATCTCAACAAATCAAAGGTTAGGATGAAGAATGATATAGGGTATGGATAATATTTTGGGATATAAATTGGTGTAAAATAAAAATAAACAAAACGGATAGATTAAAATCCTAAGTGTGGTTAATTACTTTCCCAACCATCCCATGAATAAGACTCATAGCATTGAATAACTCACGCTTTTGACTCATGTAACTCATGCTTTAGGTAGACACGAATTATACTCAATAAAATCTTAAACAAAGAATAACCTTAGTTGGCGTTCCCGTAACGGCCAACTCCCTTTCAATCATAAATATAATATACAACAACAAATAGTGGTGATATCTCCACTTTTACATATTTTACATAAGTTGGTTAAAAACAAACTTCCAACTTTTTCTTCTTTCTTTTTCTTTTCTATTTTTTCGATTTTTTTTCCTTGTGTAAAATTTCACAACTTTTCTATCACGATTTTTATGTTAATTGTGTGATGCGGCATATCTGGAGTAGAACGAGCTTGATCTTCTTCTCTGACCAGAGTTTCATATGCGGCACATGGTAGAATTCCATGCGGCGCATTCTTCAAAGTCAGGAAATGGTCTTCGAATTCATCTAAGTATGATATTGCGGCGTATCTGTTGAGTGAGATACGGCGCATCTTCTGGGTTTCAGTAGACTTTTGACATCTTGTTCGTTTTGCTCTGTAATTAGTCCAAAATCGCCAAGTTTCACCTTTTACCTGAGAATCACTAAAGTAAACATTAAAGCACCGATTCTCATACATAATAAGGTAAAACAAGTTAAATAAATAGGATAAATGATGCTAATAAAATGTACTTATTTGAGTTCATCCAATATCCACCCACTTGAACTTTACTTGTCCCCAAGTAAACCTTAAATTTAATCTTATGAAAATATATCCTAAAAAGGTATTAGGATTTATTTTTAATGGTTAAGCATGTATTCGTTTCATCATAATCACACGACCAACCACTTAACGAAGTAGAAACAAAATAATTTTCTTTTAATACAAAACAATTCTAAATCGTTTAGTTGCTAGTTGTGACGAACATTCTATCATAAGCTTAACAAGTATACGCATCTTCCCCACTAAAGCCAAGGAGTAACAAGTCTAAAGCGGTAAAATGGGTTAGTAGGTTAAGGGTTGATCATTCTTTTCAATCTCTATCGATCTCATATTCCAGAAAAGGCGACAAAATCACGAATACATGATCGAATCCACGACCACGATACTCGCAATTGCAAAATTCCTTAACTCGAATAAGCTAAAGATAGAACCAAGTAATCTTCACCAATAATATTATATCAAAAAGGGCGACAAAATCAAAAATACATAGCCGAATCCACGACTACGAAACTTAAGATTGCTCAAATCCCTAATCTCAACAAATCAAAGGTTAGGATGAAGAATGATATAGGGTATGGATAATATTTTGGGATATAAATTGGTGTAAAATAAAAATAAACAAAACGGATAGATTAAAATCCTAAGTGTGGTTAATTATTTTTCCAACCATCCCATGAATAAGACTCATATCATTGAATTACTCACGCTTTTGACTCATGTAACTCACGCTTTAGGTAGACACGAATTATACTCAATAAAATCTTAAACAAAGAATAACCTTAGTTGGCGTTCCCGTAACGGCCAACTCCCTTTCAATCATAAATATAATATACAACAACAAATAGTGGTGATATCTCCACTTTTACAAATTTTTACATAAGTTGGTTAAAAACAAACTTCCAACTTTTTCTTCTTTCTTTTTCTTTTCTATTTTTTCGATTTTTTTTCCTTGTGTAAAATTTCACAACTTTTCTATCACGATTTTTCCGGATAATTTTTTCATACTTTTCATAACTTTCAGAAAATACATGTAATAGTGAAAGTAGTAAACACACGAAAAATAAACTAAAAATATACAATATGTATTTTCACTCCAATTGCATTGTGCAATTTCCTGACCTAACCAAAGATAATGAATTACGCACACGAACACAGGTAATGTAAGGAAACACACTTTGCCTAAAGTAACTAACCACGGATTTCAATCTACTAAGTAGGCTAAGGTGTAAGGGTGTAACGAAACATTTTAACAAAGGTGTAAGAAACGAAAGGAATGGCTCTGAGGGTTTTTCTAGGGGGTATCTTACTCTAAAAATGAGAGTAACAAAAGGGTTTATACGGGGGTTAACTAAACGGTGTATGTTGGGTTTATAGATTTGATGAGACAAAACAAGAAGAATGAAAACAAGAAGGGCTAAAGATGACAAAGAGAGAAAGCTTCAAAGATATCAAGATACAGGAAATATTCTTATATGTTGAAACGATTTTATGTTATCTCTTTGTAAACCCTAGCACTCTCTATTATATAAAGAGAGGCAGGGTACGTAGTTTAACAAGTCTTCCACAATGTAATATTACTGTAAAGGTGTGTGTGTGTGTCTAGGGCGTATTGTCTTGTAAACGCCTAGACTAGAGATAGTTTGTGTTCGATACCTTCAAGATCTAAGGTGTCTTAGATCCCTGTTACAGTTAGGTAACATGTTATTATTCTGATCAAATAATAATTGGAGGTGATGATGATGAAAACCTTGTGTCAATAACAATTCATTTGTTTTAATCCGCTGTGCATAATTGTTCATTGTTATTGTTGAACCCTAAGGCTCAAAACGATCCAAGAAACTATTATTACCAATGATCTTAGTTTCAACAGTGTAGCTAGTTAATATCACAAAACATATAAAGGCTTTTTGGGTGTAATCCTAGAATTTTACCAAGTTAGACAAGTCACTCCAATTATATCGATAATACTCATTATGGTGGTCTCGAGTAGTATACAAGCCAAGTTCTAAAGTTTACAGGTCACCAGCACACTAAAGTTTTTGATTTTAGGCAAAAATAATGTTATGTGTGCGGTTATGTAATTTAGACTTAAACAAAAACATGCTAAAATTTTTAAATTATGATATATTAAGTGCATTTTAAGCATATTTTGAAAAAGTTTGGACAAGTAAGTGTTCTAATTCTCCATCCCCCCCACTTAAGTTAAACAACGTCCTCGTTGTTTGTTTTAAAGGATTAAAAACTGGAAAATAAAAGAATTAGAACAGAAAAACTTCCCTGATATTTGCTCGGAATGATCCTCCATTATGCGTTTGCGAGCAAGATCAACTTTCTTGTGGATTAGAACGTTAAAGCTTCATGAATGAGGTATCCACAAAAAATGCAGGAATCTATAATACCACCTAGACTTTTACACACCTGAGTTAAGAAGGTTCAACTTGCATAATATATTAGTAGTTAGTGAAAATAAATCCTAAAAAATAAAATTAAAAATCATCAGGTCAGTCGATACGCCGCATCCTATGTAAGAAGATGCGCCGTATCGAGCCTGGAATTAATACGAATCAGAATAAAAGATGCGTCGTATCCTTAAACAGGGATGCGCCGCATTAAATAAACTGACAGAATGTTTTAAAGAAAAATAAAAATGCAGAAAAATAAAATAAGATATGACCAGTGCAGATGATACGCCGCATTCCATAGTGGAGATGAACCGCATCTTCTGCAGGTCTGGCAGACTCGACACAAAACAGGAAACAGATAAAAATTTCCGGGTTGTCTCCCGGTCAGCACTTGTCTTTATTCCAGAGTCTTTAAGTTAGACTCACGTTCAGCTCCTATTTTCCATCATCGATTCCCAAATGCCACTTCATGATGTATTTGCCCATAAGTTCATCTCGTATATACTCGGGTCCCAATTTCAGCACTCCTTTGTAGAATCCCTTCATCTTTTGGTATGGGTAAAAGATCCCATTCTGTTTGTCNAAGTTTTTGATTTTAGGCAAAAATAATGTTATGTGTGCGGTTATGTAATTTAGACTTAAACAAAAACATGCTAAATTTTTTTAAATTATGATATATTAAGTGCATTTTAAGCATATTTTGAAAAAGTTTGGACAAGTAAGTTTTCTAATTCTCCATCCCCCCACTTAAGTTAAACAACATCCTCGTTGTTTGTTTTAAAGGATTAAAAACTGGAAAATAAAAGAATTAGAACAGAAAAACTTCCCTGATATTTGCTCGGAATGATCCTCCATTATGCGTTTGCGAGCAAGATCAACTTTCTTGTGGATTAGAACGTTAAAGCTTCATGAATGAGGTATCCACAAAAAATGCAGTAATCTATAATACCACCTAGACTTTTACACACCTGAGTTAAGAAGGTTCAACTTGCATAATACATTAGTATTTAGTGAAAATAAATCCTAAAAAATAAAATTAAAAATCATCAGGTCAGTCGATACGCCGCATCCTATGTAAGAAGATGCGCCGTATCGAGCCTGGAATTAATACGAATCAGAATAAAAGATGCGTCGTATCCTTAAACAGGGATGCGCCGCATTAAATAAACTGACAGAATGTTTTAAAGAAAAATAAAAATGCAGAAAAATAAAATAAGATATGACCAGTGCAGATGATANACGCCGCATCCTATGTAAGAAGATGCGCCGTATCGAGCCTGGAATTAATACGAATCAGAATAAAAGATGCGTCGTATCCTTAAACAGGGATGCGCCGCATTAAATAAACTGACAGAATGTTTTAAAGAAAAATAAAAATGCAGAAAAATAAAATAAGATATGACCAGTGCAGATGATATGCCGCATTCCATAGTGGAGATGAACCGCATGTTCTGCAGGTCTAGCAGACTCGACACAAAACAGGAAACAGATAAAAATTTCCGGGTTGTCTCCCGGTCAGCACTTGTCTTTATTCCATAGTCTTTAAGTTAGACTCACGTTCAGCTCCTATTTTCCATCATCGATTCCCAAATGCCACTTCATGATGTATTTGCCCATAAGTTCATCTCGTATATACTCGGGTCCCAATTTCAGCACTCCTTTGTAGAATCCCTTCATCTTTTGGTATGGGTAAAAGATCCCATTCTGTTTGTCCTTGTCATTTACATAAACAAACGGTGAGAATTTATAGCAATATTTATTAGTGGCATGTTTAAAACTTGGGTGAGCATGAGGCATCACGAAAGTGACGATATCGCTTCCGCTTTGAAAAGTGATTCTTCCTTCAAATTGCTTAGCATTAATAGTGATCTCTTTAAAAAATTGCTTGCCAACAATCACATCACCCATCTCTCTATCACGATAAGCATCCATGTTTTCAACAACTGCAAAGTCAGTGACAATAACAAATCTTCCAACGAAAATAGGCACTTTCATAAAAGCTCCAACCACATTCTTCCCTTTATAACCAACCTTCGTTTTCATGATAGAATTATAAAAGGTTTTTGACATTACGTTTATTGGCAAAATAGGGAAGAAATTGGCGCAAACTTGTTTGTATCCTATCATGCAAGGAAATTGTAAATTATAAGCGCAATCAACATGGATCTTTCTACCATAGTCACAACAACTAGGATATCCCTCAAATTCATTATCATCTCTAGTATTTATAACATTTACGCTAGGGTTATCCATATTTTCAGTTTTATTGGGTTCATCATCTTCCATAAATCTATCATTAAACACTAATGGGTTTCAAGATCGTTTAACTCAATATAATCTCCATCATAGTATTCAAGTGATTTGTTACGCACTAAGATTTCTCCCATAAACCTAGCTTCTAGGTCGAGGTCTATATCATCTCTTAATCCTAGCATATAAACTCCCCTAATTATGCTTTTAACCGGATTTTCACATTTATAGACTAGTTTGTTATTCCCAATCTTTAATGATATTTTTGTTTTAAACACATTAATCTTAGCATGGGCAGTAGACAAGAAAGGTCTTCCGAGGATTAAAGGAATCTTAACATCCTCGGGCATATCTAGTATTATAAAGTCTACGGGGAATACAAACTTCTCGATCCTAACTAGCACATTTTCAGCAATCCCCTTAGGTCGTTTTACCGTTTGATCAGCCAATTCAATAAGCAGCTTAGTTAGTGTCAATTTTCCTAGGCCTAGGGTAGTGAATGTCTTAAAGGGCATAACACTAACACTAGCTCCTAAGTCAGCTAATGCATTATTGAAAGACATATTATTAATTGAACAAGGTAAAGTAAAACTCCCTGGATCCTTTTCTTTCTGAGGCAAGGCATGTAGATCGGTTGCAAGGTTCTCTTCTTTCATTGTAGCCTTGATCTCATCTTCAATCCTTGACTTCTCCTTGAGGAGTCTTCTAACGCTGATTGAAGAGTTAAAGAAATATTGGGGCTTCAAAACATCACCATTCTTCAATCTTCCAGGAAAAGGTATGTTAGGCATGACTTCTTCAGTTGTAGTAATCGCCTTGACATGATCTCTTGAATTAGTTTCAGTTGAGCTACGTAGACTTCCATATCCCCTTTCTTGAAGCACCTTACTCATTTGACCTACTTGTTGTTCCAATGCTTTGATCGAAGCTCCATGGTTTCTTGTCATAGTATCCGTTGAGGCTCGGATTTCTTTAATCATAGCAGTGTTTTCTTCATGTCTTTTAGCAGCATCGGCGATGATTTGCTTTAGAGTTTCATCTAAAGTCTGCCTTCTCTCTTGATATGAGGGATTTCCATTAAACTTCTGATAAAATCCCGGAGCAGCTTCCCTAAACTTCCCTGAAGGTTGGAATGGTTGTCCAAATTGTGTGTAGTATGCTTCTTCAAAAGTCTCACTTTCATTCCTTGTTGGGCAATCCTTAGTGTAGTGAGGTCCTTCGCATTTTTCACATCCAACTTAGGCAGCATACACTTTCTCATCTCTTTTCTTCATATCTCTACTAATTTTATCCAATTGAGCTTGAATTGCAGCATACCCGTCAAAATTAGTGCTGCTCTTAGTTCTAGTAGAGGTCCCATCGTGCCATTTTTGAGAATGATCAGCAGCTTCTTGGATGGCTTTTCTAGCATTGGCTGCACTCATTTGTGGCACAGCTCCCTTAGCATCCAAGATTTGCCTAGTGGGCACATCCAATCCTTGATAGAACAGTATTATCTCCTGCATTTTGGTTAGATAGTGTTGAGGACATCTTGCCAGTAGATCTTTGAAGCGCTCCCAAGCCTGATAGAGAGTCTCATCGGGCTCTTGCTTGTAACTGTTGATGGCCTCCATCTTTTTAGCAGTCCTAGCAGGTGGACAATATCTTTTCAGGAATTTGCTCTTCAGATCTTCCCATGTTGTGATTGAATTGGCAGGTTCATTCTTTAGCCACTTATTAGCAGCTCCTTTAAGTGAAAGTGGGAAGATTCGAAGCATAAGTTGGTCATCAGAGACTCCTTCTGTAGTAAACAAATCTGCGATCTCGAGGACTTTATCTAAATGTTCATTAGCATCTTCATTATCTGTCCCACTGAAAGCATTTTCTCTTAGCTCCTTGAGAAACTGACCCTTCAATTCAAACTTTGACTTGTCATCAAACTTTGGTCTAGCAACTCCTGAACTGTAGTCAGTACGGGTTTTGTTCATGTATTCCTCCATGGTAGTGTTTTCCGTCATTGTTTCTGTTTCTTCTTCCTCCTCTTGTTCAGAAAAATATTCAAGCTCGAATAAGCTTGAAACTTCAACGCTTCTTGTGCTGAAAAGCTTCCTTAGTGAATGTAGGGCTCGTTCAGGATCTTCGAAAGGTGTAATTAAGTTCTTAGTTGAACTTCTGGTCATGCACTTCCTGAAATCATCACAAAAGCATCAGTAGGGTATGTTCAAGAAAGTATTATGTCAGAAAATTAACAACGAAATAGGAATACGAAAAATAAAAGTTGCTGATATCTGCAGACGATGCGCCGTATCCTTGAAAAAGGATACGCCGTATCTTATTTCATTAAAATTAAATCAGACTTTTATTTTTGAAAATAGATACGCCGCTTTTAAATTAGAATGCGCCGTACCTGTCAGTTATCAAAAATCAATTATATTTATAAAAATTAAATGCGCCGTATTAGCAGAAGCTAATGCGCCGTATTTTCGTTACGATTCAAAATACAAGATTATTGATTTAGTAGATGCGCAGTATCGATAAAAATCGATGCGTCGCTTCTGTTTAATAATCCGAAAACTGTTTTTAATTTTTAAATATTAAATACGCCGTATCTGTTAAAACAGATGCGTCGTATGGCGTTAGGGTTTCGAAAAATTCTTTATTAAAAACAGAATACGCCGTATCTTGGGGAAAGATACGTCGCACTCGAGTTATTAAACGCGTTGTATTTTATAAAATTAAAACGCAATACGCCGCATCCGATAAACAGATGCGCCGTGTTGACATAAATAATGCATAAAAACGTTATTTATATTTTTCGATATCTCTACGTTTTGACGATCACAAAATGTAAAATCATTAAACGTAAGATTACTACGTAAACAAGTATTAAGTTAGTTTATATCATTTTATCCAACTTAATCACTTAAGGTATGAATAAACATGTGCTTAATACATTTCATGATCAAAGGGGTATTTAATTAATTATTACAAAGTTTATTTAATAATATAAACTTATTATATATTTTTGAAAAACACTTTTGGTAATAAAGGAAAATGTTTAAATCATACTAAATATATGAATTCAAATTTTTAACCAAAATCAGTTAGTTTTTCACCAAATAAACTTTCCCCACTAAAAGACAAGTTTTCAGGCCGTTACAGGAGGGCGGCCCCCTTAATTTTAAGGGGGCCGGCCATGAATTAAGGGGGCCGGCACGCTCCACCTGATAGAATCTGTCAGAATTTTTCTCCTATAAATACCACCCCAAACCTGGTATTTTCCTCACTTTGTGCACGAAAATTTTCAGATCTAAATCTCTCTAAACATCTTCTAAAACCCTTTGATCATNACATAGTGAAGAAAACTCCCGAGTTAGGTGCTCGGGGAGTGGAGTAGGACGAAGAGGAGATTCGTAGCCGAACCACTATAAATCCTTTGTCTCATGGTGCCATCTTTCCATCTCTATCTCTTTACTTATTTACTTACATACTTGTCATATTATACTCTTGTAGATATCTTTGTTTATAATTGTGCAAGTCTTTTGATATCACATAAAGTTCAGATTGAAGTTTTCATAAACAAAGTTTTTGTAAATTTAAAAGACGTAAAACTATTCAACCCCCCTTCTAGTTTTCCACACGCCGTATCGTTTGTATCTGCACAGTACAACGTCAGTAGGTACTAAGAAAATAAATAAAATAAAAATAAAATAAAATAAAAAGAAAATTACAGAAAATTAAACACTCAAAAACAGTAAATATGCAAATTATATAATGAATGCAAATTATCTAATATACAACAAGTTAGGGGTTAGTGTCTAAAAACCTTAATAAAAAAACTAATTAAAATACTAATCAATTTAACAGATAATAACAATTCACTCCCCGGCAGCGGCGCCAAAAACTTGATGGGTGCGATGTGTCGTTGCGGTTTAGCAGTTTAATGCCTACTCAAGTTTTACATTTATATTTAGCCAACTTATCAATAACACACACACTTAACGAGCAGTGTACCCGGTCAGTTTGCATATAATGGTAAGCAGAGTGTCGATCACTAAGAGTGGAACGTATTATCTAATTATCCTAATCAGTATTTTAATATCTAAGTTAGCTTTACAGTCTAATCTAATGATAGGGGGTTCAGCCTGAGAGACTGCCACGGTTTGGTTATCTAATTAAACAGTAAATACTAATGAGAACAAATCAGCGAATAGCATACACGTACACAGATAGATAGTAGAGACAATAAGAAGGCCTGTCCTGATAATTAAGATAGCTTGTCACTTGTTTTATTGCTAGTTTTATATGAAGTGTATAAAATTAATCCGTACTCGTTGGCTATTATATCGGCGAGTAAACCCTTAATGATTACTTATGAATATCCTACTCATCCAAAGACATCGGAGTGAGTAGGCGAGGAAGGAGTATGGCGGCTCAGCAGTGCTCAGCTAGACACAGAGGTAATCAATGCACTAATATAAGGAAACCAAAGACATCAAACATATAAACTTTAATCGATGGGAAAGCAATTTTAAGGCGGGCATTTGATTATTGCGTACTCACAAACTACCGGCCATCAATCCTGATGGATTCAAAGCTTACTATTACAATAAAACAAAACTACTTAATGAATTAAATACATGCAGGACCTTCTTACAGCTCTAAGATCTTCGTTTGGGGTGTGTCTTGTGTTGCTTGTTCGTCTGAATTCGTCTCCTTAGGGTTATGGTGCACACAAAATTCGTCTAGGTCTTGGGGTATTTATAGTTTCTGTCTGAGGGTTCGATGCGGCGCATGTAATGATGAGATGCGGCGCATTGACTTAACTTCGCGTGGGGTCCAAGCTTATTATATTCTGGAATATTCGTACACCGCCTTTAGATGCGGCGTAACTTGAATCTTTATGCGGCGCATGTCCTTCAGTTGTCTTGGATTGTTTCTGGTGAAGTCTTGATAGTGATACGCCGTATGTCAATTGTGTGATGCGGCGTATCTGGAGTAGAACGAGCTTGATCTTCTTCTTTGACCAAAGTTTCATATGCGGCGCATGGTAGAATTCCATGCGGCGCATTCTTCAAAGTCAGGCAATGGTCTTCGAATTCATCTAAGTATGATATTGCGGCGTATCTGTTGAGTGAGATACGGCGCATCTTCTGGGTTTCAGTAGACTTTTGACATCTTGCTCATTTTGCTCCGTAATTAGTCCAAAATCGCCAAGTTTCACCTTTTACCTGTTTTTACCTGAGAATCACTAAAGTAAACATTAAAACACCGATTCTCATACATAATAAGGTAAAACAAGTTAAATAAATAGGATAAATGATGCTAATAAAATGTACTTATTTGAGTTCATCACTCGTGCTCACTCCAGTTGGTGCCCCACTAGGCCAGGAGAGTTTCCGGAGCTATTCCTTGTGGCGTGGACAATGGCTGGTGCCAAAAGGCACCCGGAGTCAAGGTGTTCCCGCCAATCTACACCTTTTGTGGAATATTCCCTTGGCCATAGCATCCTCCTGACACATGCACAAAGTATAATTGAATGATAAATTTTTGTCGATCTTTTGCAAGTCTAGTTTGGGGATCGGTATATCTGGACTGGATCTGCACGACCAGAGTTAGCTAGTTTTTTTCTCCACTATGCTCCGGGGCGTGCCATGGTAGTTTTTTGTTAACGAGGGAGATCAAGTGTTCAACGGGGTTTTTATATCTACTGCTTTTTATAGGAGACTACATTTCCTTACCAGAAAAGGCCAAACATAAATTAAACTTGATTCAGTGACTACGTACTTGCATAACATTAGTAAATTAAATCTAAAGATTTATTTTGCTTTAGTACATCATATACAAGTGCCTCTTTTTATAGGACATTGAGTTTGATCACACAAATACAAACGAATATTTTGTGCCGAGATAGAGGTATATTGAATCAGGATGTTTATTCATTTGTAATATTTCATATTATCAAAAAAATGAAAGCCAAATAAGGAAGTCTGCATGCACTAGCTTTTGAAAGGCAGAAAAGTGATGATAGATATTGGGGAAAGTATAGCCACTTATAATTTACACTTGCTATTGGTGATTAATTGTACCATTTGCAATAGGTCTGTTTGTTATCAACCATTAAGATATAATGAAGTTTAGTAAATAAAAAATAAAAAAAATAATAATTAAAAAAAGGCAAGTGTCATTTAAACTTAATCAGTGACTAAATAGTTATATAATAGTTATATAACAGTTGGTAGGTTCATCGATTGTTTGCTTCTCCTTCCGCGCATTCACCGTGCCCTTCTTTTAGTTGATTTACGGCTACCTCGTCAATCCGGTCATGAACTTTCTCTCCCAAGGTCCACCGATTGGTCTAAGTCACTCATCTACTGAGCTTATTAATGATGCAGAGAATCATGTGTAGTTTGTTGTATGTTGTATAAATCTCTGCATCATTAATAAGCTCAGTAGATGAGTGACTTGGACCGGTCGGTGGACCTTGGGAGAGAAAGTTTACGACCGGAGTGATGAGGTAGCCGTAAATCAACCAGAAGAAGGGCACGGTGAATGCGTGGAAGGAGAAGCAAACAATCGCTGCACCATAAACCCTCATGATGATGTAACTGATGTATAGCTTACCGGCCGGAACTAAACTAGTAAAATTATCGAAACCGACACTTTGACGATAGTAGTTGCGACACAAGTGGCCAGAAGCTTAAACCAAAAACACCCCGTGAAATCTCTAGCAGCAGCAGCAGAATTACCAAGATCATTTTCAGTAGAAGCAGGATCTCTAGCACCAGCGGCAGAATTACAAATAGTATTTTAAGCAGAAGCAAGTTCACCACTGGTATGTGTGAAATCACATACCTTTTCTTTATCAAAAACGGACTCAAAAGACCAAAAACGTACCATAAATGCCAAATATATGCTTGTTTTTGTGTTTGTGTATGTGCAGGTACCGGATATGAGAAAAAGACAAAAAGAAAGACAAAACGGACAAAAAAGAGCATGGGATTGGAAAGAGCATGAAAAGCCAAAGTCGGGGATGTGATTCTACATTTTTGATCACCTTAAACCCTAAATATAAAACCTTAACCCTAATGTTAAATCATTTTCACCATTAGTCCCTAAATCAAATACACCGTTAGTCCTTGACAGTTTGCAAAGTTAGTCCTAAACTAACTTTTGTTAAATCCTAAACTATAAACAAACACCGGCCCAAACCCAATTTAAAACCCAAAGCCCAAAACCAATTTACCATAACCCGACCAGCCCATACCCATTACCCAAGTCAAATAACCGGTCAAACCTTATACTTAAAAGAAGAAAAAGGCGGGTGAATCAGTTTTCACTGTTCACCATCTCCCTCAATTTTACCAGACCCTTTGACACACTTAATTAACCTTACCCAAGGGGAATTCACTCTTTTAGAAGCCATGTGATGCAAACCATGACGTTTTTGGCTAGCTATGTTGGCAATCTGTTTGCTTTTGATTGGACGAAACACCTTGGCACATGATCCAAGGGTGATGATTAGAGCTTATAATTTGCAATGATTGGAGGGCCAGGATTGAAAGGAAAGGACGCTCCCAAAGACCTAGAAGGATCCTCAACTGCCTATAAAAGGAGGCCTCACCTCACACACAAGCACCTATTACTCGTCTAATTTTTAGCTTATTTAGTAGCTACTGTGTTTTCTTTTATTGTTTTTTTAATCTGTATTTCCTTTAAAGCATTGTACTCATTTTAAGTTTTTAATAAAATTCAGTTTGATTTAAGTAATTGTCTATCTTACTTTAATGCTTAAAAATGTTTGCATACGGATAATAAGCTCTTAATAAGCTCTTTACACCTTACAAACACTCTCAAACACTCAAATAAGCTTCTTAAAGCTTATTTGAGCTTTTGGACCTGTGATTGCAAGGTTTGGATTGAATTTGTTTTAGTAATTTAGTTTTTAAGAAAGAATAAGCCAATTTGGAAGATAAGCCAGAAATGGAAGGGCTTATAGGGCTTATTCTAGCTTATTATAAGCATCTTGTTGAGTAGCTCCTCGAGCATTAATCAGCCTTTATTAAACTAAGGTTTTTGTAAGTTTTCACATTTCATCTTTAGTTTAAAAAAACTACTTATAGCTTATTAGTTCTGCTTATTATTTATTATGTGCTTATTTCATGTTTAGATCTGTCTTATCTGCTTGTTTAGTCTTAGTTATAGCTTATTTGTGCTTTTATTTGTTTAGATCTAGTAGTTATAGCTTTAATTTTAGTTTTAAGTGTTAATTTCTATATTAATAAGTTTTAAAACTGCTTCTAAGTCATCTACTAAGTGTTATTAATAAGTTTTGTTCAAAGTTTTATGAGTTTCATAGCCTAAATCAGTTTTAAAAAGTTATTTTAAGTATTTAAAGGGGTGTTTGGCTAGCAGTTTTAACCTGTTTTGGTTAAAAATCCACTTTGATTTAGCTTTTATATAATAATATTATTAGTTTTAGATTAGTTTTGAGCATTTTTGCAAAGTTTCATAGGTTTTAGTTAAATTTTCAAAGTTTCATAGTTTAAAACTGTTTGTGTCGGCTTAATTTGTAAAGTTCATCAATAGGTCTTTTTATGTGTTGTTTTTGAGTCGATATCAGTCTAGAATTCATGTTACATCATTAGTTAAAGTGTCTGAGTTTTTTTTTTTTGAGTCAAGTTTAAAGCATTTTTAGTTTCAAAACTCGATCAGCATAGGTGTTCTAAATAGCTTTATTTCAGCTTATTTTGGTTCAATTCAGTTTAGTAAGTCATTTTTAGCTTAGCTTAATCATTTTCTAGTTATTAGTTTAAGTTTAAAGGTCTTAAGTCTTGTCTGCAAGTTTTCATAAAGTTTCAAAAAGCCGAAAATAATAGTCTAACTGTCTTCTTTATCAAAATATTTTCTAGCTTAATTTCAGTTCAAAATTCTTAAAAATTAGTTTATGAGTGCATTAGTTGTTAATCTTCATCTGTTTTTAGGTTTTACTCTTTAGATTTAGCTTATTGTAGCTTAATTTTGGTGTCAAAAGTGGTAACTCAAACTGTTTTAAGTCATTTCATCCACGTTTTATTAATCTGTCAGTTTTTGGTCAGCTTATTTTTTAGTTCATTTTTAGTCAAAAATCCTTAAAAGTTGGTTTTATGTGTTCATTGGAAGGTAGTCTAGCACTGTTTGAGCTCTAGAGCTTATTTAATTAGCTTTTGGTAGCTTAATCTTAGCTTAGAAAGTAGTGATTCAATTTTAAAAAGTCATAAAAACCAAAAATATTGTCTCAACTGTCCAGTTTTATCAGCTTATTTTTAAGCTCATTTTTAGTCCAAAATGTCTGAAAGTTGTTTTATGAGTTCCTTGGTAGGTAATTTTGAGCTGTTTTGAGTTTTCAAGGTTTAGCTTATTGATTTAGTAGCTTATTTAGTAGCTTAAAAGTGCTACTTTAGGCTGTTTTGATAGCAGTTTAGTCTTTAAGCTTATTTGAAGTTTATGAGCTTTTGGCTTATTGTAAATTGATGGATTTAGGTTAGAACTGCTTTTTAGTGAGCTTTTAGGTTTTAGAAGTTTATTAGGGTTTTTCCCAAGGTTTTTATTTATTTATTTATTTTGCATTTTTCTTTTTGAAACTTATTTAAAAACTGACAATAAGCAATTTTTGTGAAAACAAAATTTTTATAACATTTAAAATAAGCTGGAAAAGGCTTATTTAAGCTAACTGTTTACTTAGAAACTTAAAATCCAAAAAGACTAACTAACCTTTACACACAAGCTTCTAAAAGCTTGTGCTTAACCCTAATAACCTTCTAAAACCTAAAAGCTCACTAAAAAAGTAGTTCTAACCTAAATCTAGCAATTTACAATAAGCCAAAAGCTCAGAAACTTCAAATAAGTTTAAAGACTTAACTGTTATCAAAACAGCCTAAAGTGGCACTTTTAAGCTACTAAATAAGCTACTAAATCAATAAGCTAAACCTTGAAAACTCAAAACAGCTCAAAATTACCTACCAAGGAACTCATAAAACACTTTTCAGACATTTTGGACTAAAAAAGAGCTTAAAAATAAGCTGATAAAACTGGACAATTGAGACAATATTTTTGGTTTTTCTGACTTTTTAAAACTGAATCACTACTTTCTAAGCTAAGATTAAGCTACCAAAAGCTAATGAAATAAGCTCTAGAGCTCAAACAGTGCTAGACTACCTTCCAATGAACACATAAAACCAACTTTTAAGGATTTTTGACTAAAAATGAACTATAAAATAAGCTGACCAAAAACTGACAGATTAATAAAACGTGGATGAAATGACTTAAAACAGTTTGAGTTACCACTTTTGACACCAAAATTAAGCTACAATAAACTAAAGCTAAAGAGTAAAACCTAAAAACAGATGAATATTAACAACTAATGAACTCATAAAACTAATTTTTAAGAATTTTGAACTGAAATTAAGCTAGAAAATATACTGATAAAGAAGACAGTTAGACTATTATTTTTGGCTTTTTGAAACTTTATGAAAACTTGCAAACAAGACTTAAGACCTTTAAACTTAAACTAATAACTAGAAAATGATTAAGCTAAGCTAAAAATGACTTATTAAACTGAATTGAACCAAAATAAGCCGAAATAAAGCTATTTATAACACCTATGCTGATAAATCAGCATAGCTTAATGGCTTTGCTGATGGAGTTTTGAAAATGAAAATGCTTTAAACTTGACTCAAAAAAAACTCGGGCACTTTAACTAAAGATATAACATGAATTCTAGACTGATATTGACTCAAAAACAATACCTAAAAAGACCTATTAATGAACTTTACAAATTAAGCTGACACAAACAGTTTTAAACTATGAAACTTTGAAAATTTAACTAAAACCTATGAAACTTTGCAAAAAGGCTCAAAACTAATCTAAAACTAATGATATTATTATATAAAAGCTAGATCAAAGTGAATTTTTAACCAAAACATGCTAAAACAGTTTAAACCATTTGTTAAAACTGCTAGCCAAACACCCCTTTAAATACTTAAAATGACTTTTTAAAACTAATTTAGGCTATAAAACTCATAAAACTTTGAACAAAACTTATTAATAACACTTAGTAGATGACTTAGAAGCAGTTTTAAACAATTATTAAGCATTTATCCAATAAGCTAAGGCTTATTGGATGTAGGACAATTTTATAGAAATTAACACTTAAAACTAATATTAAAGCTATAACTACTAGATCTAAACAAAGAGAAGCACAAATAAGCTATAACTAAGCATAAACAAGCAGATAAGACAGATCTAAACAGGATATAGGCACATGATAAGTAATAAGCAGAACTAATAAGCTATAAGTAGTTTTTTAAACTAAAAATGAAATTTGAAAACTTACAAAAACCTTAGCTTAACAAAGGCTGATTAATGCTCGAGGAGCTACTCTACAAGCTGTTTATAATATGCTAGAATAAGCCCTATAAGCCCTTCTATTTCTGGCTTATCTTCCAAATTGGCTTATTCTTTCTTAAAAACCAAATTACTAGAACAAATTCAATCCAAACCTTGCAATCACAGGTCCAAAGCTCAAATAAGCTTTGAGAAGCTTATTTGAGTGTTTGAGAGTGTTTGTAAGGTGTAAACAGCTTAAGAGCTTTATCCGTATGCAAACATTTTTAAGCATTAAAGTAAAATAGACAATTACTTAAATCAAACAAAATTTTATTAACCATGACGACGAGATAGATGGATAGCTGTGAAAACGGTGAACCCAATACCCACGAAGACATACGCTACAATAGCGGCGTACAGGAATGGGGCATTGGTTTTGAACGGATTTTTGTTAGTGAACTTGAGTTGAATTATAGGCATGAAGGAGCCCAGCAGCAACAAATACACAGTAAGAAAACCAAACGCTACTCTCTAGGTAGATGGTAGCTTCTTTACATCGGAATTAAAAGGATTGGGATCAAAATCCATTGAGGGAAGATGATTTAAAACAATTCTGTCAGACTCCTCTTTATAGATGGAAGATATGAAATAAGATCTTTAATCTCAACCGTCTATTCAATTCGATGGTTAAGATCACAACTTTGGCACACAGATTGATGGCATGGAGTTGCACGGATCACTGACCTGTCTGATACTAGTAATTGAGTTGATTATTTGTACTTTTACTTATATCTTTTTAAATAACAAAAGAAATTTGTGGTTTTACTTATTTGGACATATGATATGAGTAGTAATCATATTTTTCATGTGAACATGTGTTATTTCTTTAACGAAACAAGAAACAATACAAGTTACACTTCACTTAAAGTAGTACCTTTGCTTATTTATGAGAAAGCTAGAATGAATTGTTTAAACTTTGTCTTACGTATTAATATAGGTTATTATAATCTTTCAAACATACATTGTGTCAAACGACCATCATCTATATATTCCCTAACAGTATATATGTACTTTTGGTATAAAGAGGTGATGGAGGAATAAAGAGTTTTTTCCCTTTTTATGCTTACTTTTTAAAACTCTTCTAAACCTATGCTTGTTTATATCTAGTATTCTCATTTTATGCTTTTTATTAACTAAAAAAGAAAAAAAAAAGAAAAAAAAAACGAAAAAAAAAGATTGGTAATTTGGAATACTTGATGACTGTCGTACACGTCCTTTTTTTTCCCTCCAAAATTTTTTATTATCATTTTACAGATTGTTGAGTTACAAAATAGGTATTATATGAGTTCTCTTTCATTCATCTGATTACTTTAATCTTCTATATTTCTTATTGTCTATATTTATTGCTTTCATTAAATTGGGTCACCTATATTCTTACACAAAGTAGAAAGCAAAATTACAGTTCATTTATTGTTGAGTTACAAAATAGGCGTTATATCGGTTCTCTTTCATTCATCTGATTACTTTAACATTCTATATTTCTCATTGTCTATATTTATTGCTTTCATTAAATTAGTTGTCTATATTTATTGCTTTCATTAAATTGGGGTCACTTATATTCTTACACAAAGTAGAAAGCAACATTATTTAATTATCACTGAAACAAATTTCACCTAACAAATTAATTGTCCCAGATCTCTATATGCATGTATTTTTTTATTTTAGTGAATGTAACGATTTAATATTTTTAGTGTAATGTTACTTTTATGTGTTGTGTTTTAAAAAAATTAAATTGCACTATAGGCTTTACGAATTTTCAACGCTGTAGATGATAGACTTGATTCTAGCAACGAGATCAAAAAGAGATATACAACATTACAAAAAGAGAGATCCAAAAATGCGACGTGGGATTTGAGATTGTTTTCAACCGTGTATTGTATGATTTGTGGTTGTCTCATGAGCATCTTTGCTTTTGATGTACCGACAGTCATCAAGTATTCCAAATTTCCAATCTTTTTTTTTCCATTTTATTTGAAAAAAAAGAGCATAGAATGAGAATACTAGATATGAACAAGCATATGTTTGGAAGAGTTTTAAAAAGTAAGCATAAAAGGGAAAAAAAACTCTGATTGATATTGTAAGTGTTTCGTTTTGTTAGATTGAAGGATAAATGAAGTTTTGCTGGTCATATCTTAAGAATGTTGTTAGAATGTTTGTATTTTATAACTGTAAAGTTTAATGATAAAGTTGAGAATGAAGTTTATATGTTTTTATTGTTTGCCATATTTATATAAAATTTTAATTGCTGTATCATCTTTTGTGGTCTTTGGTAAGGGGGTTGTCATCTTCTTACAATTAATGTATGAATTACGGAAGGGCGCTCTTTATCACTCCCAGTAACAGCACCCTGTCAAGACATGCTCGAAGTATATTGGAATGATAAATTTTTTGCCAGTTTTAATCTTGCAAGTCTAGTCCGGGGATCAGTATACTTGGACTGGATCTGCGTTGTCTAGTTTTTTTATGTGATACGCTTCGGGGCATGTCATGGGGGTTTGTTGTTAAAGGTGGTGATTGAGTGCTCTGCCGGGTTTGTATATCTACTGCTTTCTTTTATGGCAGACTACATTTTTTTTGGGTGCAAAAGGTAAATTTATATTAATTCACAACCAAACTTTACATCATAAGATAACTGATAAGGGCATACCCAAGATCAGATACAAAAGAGAGGATACAATTTAAACTATTCAAACTACATGTTCTTACCTAAACCGGCCAAACATAAAATTAAACTTTTAGTGACGACATACTTGTATGACAGACATGACATTTAAATATATGTTGCTTTAGTACATCATATACAAATACTTTAATGTGGACATTGCAGTTGACCACACAAATACAAATGAATGTTTTGAGTTGAGATAGAGAAGTATACTCGAATGCTTGTATTATGTAAATTTAAAAGTTCGATGAAGATGTTTAGAATGAAGTTTGTATGTTTTTACTGTTTGAAATCTTTATATAAAGTTTTGTTTGCTACATTTTCTTTGGTTTTTGAGGAAAGGGATTGTCATATTCTTATGGTTAATGTATGAATTACGAAAGGGGCTTTATCAACTTAGTTAACAGAACACTCTCTAAGACATGCTCGAAGTTTGATAGAATGATAATATTCTTTTTGCTGATCTCAGTCTTGCAAGTCTAGTTTGGGGATTGGCATACTTGGATTGGATCTACACGGTCAGGGTTAGCTAGTTTTTTTCTGTTTGCTATGCTTCAGAGCATGTCATGGGGTTTTTTTTGGTTAACGGTGGTGATTGAGTGTTCCGTCGGATTTGTATACCTACTGCATTTTCATAGGAGATCACTACATTTCTATACCAAAAAAAGGCCAAACATAAAATTAAACTTGATTAAGTGACTGGATACTTATATAACAGTTGAGACATTCAAATATATATGTCGCTTTATTACATCATATACAAATACTTCTTCTAAATGAACCTTTAGTTTGATCACGCAAATCAAAATGGATATTTGGAGTTAGATATGGGAGTATACTGAATCACCAATGTTTTTCAGTTTTCTGTAGTATTTCATTTGTTAGTTTAAAGGATGAATGTGTCAATGTTGGAACGTTTGCATTGTCTAACTATAAAGTTTGATGATGATGCTTTTAGTGTTGGCAATTTTTATTTATAGTTTTGATTGCTATATTATCTTTGACTTTATTGGTAAAGAGTTGTCATCATATTAGAGTTTATGTGAAAGGGACTCTATAATCAATGTGAGCATCACCCGTCCAACACATGCTCGAAGTATTATGGAATAATAATAATTTTGGCAAATATTAATTTTACAAGTCTAGACCCAGGATTGGTGGATATGTAAGCTAGGGCTGGCTTGTTACTTTGCCTCTTATGCTTCAGGGCATGTCATGGTGGTTTGTTGTTAATAGTGGTGATGAGGTGTTCCACTAGGTTTGTGTATATACAAATGTTTACATGAGATACGACATTTCTTAACTAAAAATGCTAATTGATGCGTGGTTTTGCAACCTTGCAAAAGGTTTTACTTCACAAGGGATCTTGAGAAGCTTGCAATCCCCACCAGGCAGTGTACCTGACCGATGTAGTATAGTGAGTGGCAAGTACCGAGGGATTGATCGTTCTCTCGGGGAATAGTGTTCGTTAGGATTGAAGCTAATCTAATTAGGTCTAAAGGTGAGGGATGATTCTTTTTGTATTTTTATATTTTATGAAAAGCAAGTAAAATATCTCGGGTATTGGAAGAGTGGGCGGAATTAGTTGCTAGCCAACTAACCCAAATAACTACTTAAACAATAAAATAAAATAACAAGAAAATAAAATGGTAGGAACTTCTTATATGGAGAAAAACGTGTTTACTTAGATTTCATTACTCCTTAGTTATCTTTGATTGATTAATTGGTTTGTCACAATTGCGTGGATGAAGGGTTGCATTCCTTAATACCATTCGTGGGGCCGTGTACGATCTTCCCCAACTCTATAAGCTTCTATCTCTTCCTATGACGACACGTTTAGTATCCTATCATGGCCTCATTAATAGTCACTTATGCATTTAATACAACCAATAAAACCGTAGTACACATCCGATTACATTTCTTAAGACGTTCAAGCAAGTTACCGTATAGGAGATTAGCCAGTTTTCTTAAGCCTAACGCTAAAATCAATCACCCACAATAATCAATGACAAACCAACAATCAATAATCAATAACTAAGTTTCGTTAGATCTAAGCAAACACAAATAAATCTAAGCTAGCATGTTAATAGAAAGACATGCATAAAAGATAATCAAACAACACATAGACGTATTGAATGATTAAATGATAACTTATCTTCAATTAAACATGGGCAAAGGAAGGGTATGAAACCCTTGGAAAAGGTCTGAAATTCGAGCTAGGGGTTATGTATGTGATACACCAAAAGTTCCTCTTCTCATGAATGAAAAATCCAAAACTATATATAGAATTTACAAGCTGACGGCGTCACCTTTTGGGTCGTGACGTCGTCGAGTCGCCGTCCTAGGGTTTCTTGATTGCCTAGATCCACTCTTGACACCTGATGAGGCGAAAAGTGTTACGCTTTTAGGGGGTCATTTAAGCCCTAATCTGTAATTATTTGATCAAATATTGCCCTAAATCGTTCCTTTTGTCATTTTAGGTACTTTGGAAAGGAAATATGGAAAAGAAGGCATTTTGGACGTTTTTGGAGCATAAAAGTGAAGAAAACGACAAAGTCCCAAAAACATGCTGGAAATTGTACCTGACGGCGTCACCCTTTACGAGGTGACGGCGTCACGCTTTGATAAAGAGGTGGATATGAAATTACACGAGACGCCCCAGAAAGTTTTGATGATTTAACATGTGACGGCGTCACGCTTTGTGACGCCTAGGCCGTCACGTTATAAGCTAAAGGGAGACGGCCCAGAAAGAATTAGAAGGGGACGGCGTCAGAAGTGGATCTAAGCAATCTGAGAATTATTTTGGCATCGAGTTGACGGCGTCACAGGCTATAACGTGACGCCGTCAGATTGTAAAATCTATATATATTTTTCTAATTTTCATTCATTGGAGTGCAACTTTTGGGAGAACTTTAGGGAAAAACCCTAGGTCAAATTTTACTGTATTTTCAAGGTTTTTTCACCCTTGTTTCATCCATGCTTAATTAAAGATAAGTCTTCCATTAATCATTCAATATGTCTATGTGTTGTTTGATTTTATCTTATGCTTGTCTTTACATTAACATTCTAGGCTAGGTTTTTCTTGTGTTTGCTTAGATGTAATGAAACCTAGCTATTGATTATTGGTTGATGGTTGGTTATTAATTGTTGTGGGTGGGTGATTTCAATGTTAGGCTTAAGAAAACTGGCTAAATTCCAATTGGTAACATGCTTGAACATCTTAAGAAACATGAATCGGATGTATACTACGATTAATTGGTTGTATTTAATGCATAAGTGACTATTAGTGATTTCATGGTTAGGATACTAAACGTGTCGCCATAGGATGAAGTAGGAGCTTATAGAGTTGGGGAAGGACGTGCATGCCCCACGAATGGTATTAAGGAATACAACCCGTTATCCACACAATTGTAACAAACTAATCAACCGGTAAAAGATAGCTATGGAGTAATGAAATCTAAGTAAACACGCTTTTCTCCATAAAAGTTTCACAACCTTTTATTTTCTTGTTATTTTATTTTATTTGCATTTGTAGTTATTTGGGTTAGTTGACTAGCAACTAATTCCGCCCACTCCTTCAAAAACCGAGATTTTACTTGCTTTCCATAAAACATAAAAATACGAAAAGAATCATCCCTCACCCTTAAACCTAATTAGATTAGCTTTCAATCCTAACGAACACTATTCCCCAAGTAGAACGATCAATCCCCCGGTACTTGCCACTACACTATACTACATCGGTCAGGTACACTACCTGGTGGAGATTGCAAGCTTCTCAAGATCCCTTGAGAAGTAAAACCTCTTGCAAGGTTGCAAAACCACGCATCAATTTTTTGGCACCGCTGCCAGGGAATAGTTATTGTTTAGGTTGAATTTTATTTTTATTAGGTCTACTCATTAGATTCCTTTCTAGTGAGATTTTTGTTTTATTTTGCTAGGTTTTCTTTAGTCTATCTTTTTTCTTCATTTCTTTGTTCGTAACCATTACCATCCGCCAGCATGGAAGGTGGTAATATCCTTGATCCCAACAACCCACCACAACAAAACCTACCACAACCAAACCAACCTCCTAGAGCCCGCACTTTAGGAGAATACTCCCGTCCTAGCCACATAGGCTATCGAAACACCATTGAGCTCACTCAAGGAGCCAATGTGTCTCTTTTGCGATCCGACACCATCCGGTTGGTGCAAAGCGGATGTGCATTCCATGGACTTCGTTCCGAAGATCCAAATCAACAACTCAAGGACTTTCTTAAAATCGTAGATCCATAGACCTTGATGTTGAAACTCGAGAGACAACCTGATTGCGTCTCTTCCAATTCTCTCTGCGAGACCAAGCTAGTCAGTGGTTAGAGCATCTACCCGCAGGATCCATCACCTCTTGGGATGATCTGACCACTCGTTTCCTTGCTCAATTCTTCCCACCAGGGAGAACCACAAAGCTAAGGAATGAAATCTTGATGTTCCAACAACGTCAAGGCGAAACCCTCTACGAGGCATGGACTCGATTCAAGGACTTACTCCAAAAAGTCCCTCACCATGGCATAGATCTTTGGTTCCAAATCCAAATCTTCTATGACCACATCAATATCCCCATGAGGCAAACCATTGACCAAGCGGCCGGTGGTAAGCTACGTGATCTAAGTGCGGAACAATCATGGGAACTCATAGAAGATCTTGCTCTATATGACAATGAAAGTTGGAATGATCCCCGTGATTTGAACAAAACAGTCAAGGCAATATCTTTGCCTTCGAATAATTCAAGCACTTCCGACCGTAGGATCATGGAACTTGAGGACCAAGTCAAGTTTCTCATGAAATCCTACGAAGCTTCTAAACCTTCAAGCCAAGTGAACAAAATCACTTCTTCATGCGAGTATTGTAGTGGTCCCCACGACACTCGTGATTGCATGGAACTCCCCGAACAAGCTTTTGTGGATTACGCATCCTCGCGTACCGACGGAGCGGGAGAAAAGTGGTACACTTTCAAACCCGAGCCAAACCCTTACGGTGATTCCTACAACCCCTCTTGGAGAAATCACCCAAACTTTAGGTGGAAACAAAATCAAAACACACCCCAAAACAATTCTTCCAATTCACCTAATCGTTTCCAATCAAATGGTTCAAACTCGAACCGTAGTTTCAACAACAATCCTCCCAACAACTATGGTAGTACCAACAATCTTGAAGGATTGATGTCCAATTTTATGGCATCTCAAGAAGCTCTTATAGCAAAGTTTGAGTCCGAATTCAATCAACAACAAACGGAGATGACTAATAAAATTGACAACTTGTTGAAAGCCCTCGCCAACCAAGTGTTGACACCACCAAATAAGGATGCTAGAAGCACAAATAGCGGAACCCAAGTCAAGGACCCTTCATCATCCAAACACGTCCACTTTGTCAACGTTGTCACTATTAGGCCAATCGATAAGGATAAGGAAGAAGATGATAAGAATATGATTGGGGTTGATAGTGAATCTAAGAATGAAGTTGAGGAGGATAAGAAAAATGAGGTAGAAGAAGTAGAGAATGGAGAAGACTACTCCAATAGGTTACCGACTAAGGAAGAACGTGCATACCATAAGGATTTATTTGATGACCCCGAGACACCATACTTCTTAGGTAATCCAATTATTAAAACGGGCGACCAATCCAATATCAATATACCATGCAACATTGGGCATGTGCATGTGTGGAAAGCTTACATAGATCCTAAATCTCCCATAAACATCATGACTAGGATACACTACAATTGGATAATGAAAAAGCAACTTGGACCTAGGATATTTCCCAACAACGGTTGGTTAAGTAACTTCATGGGAAAAGTTAAGGAATTGCACGTTTTCATAGGAAACTTCACATATGTTACCGATTTTGTGATTGTAGAAGATATTCGACCGGTAGTAGATAGTTGCCTAACTCAAGTAGTGCTTGGAAAGCCGTTTGTTCAGGCCTCTAAAATGAATTATGACCCGTCCATAGGGATAGTTAGATTCAAGGATGAGACCGATGAGATAGCCTACCAAATGCCATATAAGATAGAGCAATACCGACTCTTGTCAAACTTTGAGAAGGAGCATAAGCAAGCGGTCTACTATAGGAATAACGAGGATGACGTAGAGGAGTAGACTATGTCATGAGTAGAATATTTGGTTTCTACAAAGAATGCTTACAACTAGGTCCGGAATACAAAACCAAGTCGGAGGATGACCTAGAAACCGTGACCAATGACGAGGTCACGTAAGAGAGTGACTTTGAGTCTAGCTACAAGACTCGTTAATAAAAAAAAGCGCTTCTTGGGAGGCAACTCAAGCTTTATTTGTTTGATTGTTTGTTTGTTTGTTTTTATTTGTTTCCGTATGTGTGTTTTATTTTTATTGTTTATGGATTCATGCTTCAAATTAAATTGTGAAAATGCTTTATTTTGTTTTTAACTTCGTCTTAACTACATATAAAGGTATTTTGCAAAAGATAAGTGTAAGGGAAATCCAAATTTGTTTATAAGAACAAGATTGAACATGAATCATAACAATATTAAATAAACATACATATTAGTATGCTTGTATCGAGTCATAATGAATATTTTGCAGGAATTCCAGGAACTAAGGCATAGGTTTTTCTGGAAATTTTTCGGAAACAAAATTTAAAACTTCTGTCAGATCACTTTGACGGCGTCAGCCATTAAAAGCTTATAGCAAAGTTTGAGTCCGAATTCAATCAACAACAAACAGAGATGACTAATAAAATTGACAACTTGTTGAAAGCCCTCACCAACCAAGTGTTGACACCACCAAATAAGGACGCTAGAAGAACAAATAGCGGAACCCAAGTCAAGGACCCTTCATCATCCAAACACGTCCACTTTGTCAACGTTGTCACTATTAGGCCAATCGATAAGGATAAGGAAGAAGATGATAAGAATATGATTGGGGTTGATAGTGAATCTAAGAATGAAGTTGAGGAGGATAAGAAAAATGAGGTAGAAGAAGTAGAGAATGGAGAAGACTACTTCAATAGGTTACCGACTAAGGAAGAACGTGCATACCATAAGGATTTATTTGATGACCCCGATACACCATACTTCTTAGGTAATCCAATTATTAAAACGGGCGACCCATCCAATATCAATATACCATGCAACATTGGGCATGTGCATGTGTGGAAAGCTTACATAGATCCTAAATCTCCCATAAACATCATGACTAGGATACACTACAATTGGATAATGAAAAAGCAACTTGGACCTAGGATATTTCCCAACAACGGTTGGTTAAGTAACTTCATGGGAAAAGTTAAGGGATTGCACGTTTTCATAGGAAACTTCACATATGTTACCGATTTTGTGATTGTAGAAGATATTCGACCGGTAGTAGATAGTTGCCTAACTCAAGTAGTGCTTGGAAAGCCGTTTGTTCAGGCCTCTAAAATGAATTATGACCCGTCCATAGGGATAGTTAGATTCAAGGATGAGACCGATGAGATAGNCACGGGTTGGTTAAGCAACTTCGTGGGAAGAGTTAAGGGATTGCATGTTTTCGTAGGAAACTTCACATATGTTACCGACTTTGTGATTGTAGAAGATATTCGACCGGTAGTAGATAGTTGCCTAACTCAAGTAGTGCTTGGAAAGCCGTTTGTTCAGGCCTCTAAAATGAATTATGACCCGTCCATAGGGATAGTTAGATTCAAGGATGAGACCGATGAGATAGCCTACCAAATGCCATATAAGATAGAGCAATACCGACTCTTGTCAAACCTTGAGAAGGAGCATAAGCAAGCGGTCTACTATAGGAATAACGAGGATAGACGTAGAGGAGTAGACTATGTCATGAGTAGAATATTTGGTTTCTACAAAGAATGCTTACAACTAGGTCCGGAATACAAAACCAAGTCGAAGGATGACCTAGAAACCGTGACCAACGACGAGGTCACGTAAGAGAGTGACTTTGAGTCTAGCTACAAGACTCGTTAATAAAAAAAAGCGCTTCTTGGGAGGCAACTCAAGCTTTATTTGTTTGATTGTTTGTTTGTTTGTTTTTATTTATTTCCGTATGTGTGTTTTATTTTTATTGTTTATGGATTCATGCTTCAAATTAAATTGTGAAAATGCTTTATTTTGTTTTTAACTTCGTCTTAACTACATATAAAGGTATTTTGCAAAAGATAAGTGTAAGGGAAATCCAAATTTGTTTATAAGAACAAGATTGAACATGAATCATAACAATATTAAATAAACATACATATTAGTATGCTTGTATCGAGTCATAATGAATATTTTGCAGGAATTCCAGGAACTAAGGCATAGGTTTTTTTGGAAATTTTTCAGAAACAAAATTTAAAACTTCTGTCAGATCACTTTGACGGCGTCAGCCATTAAAAGCTGACGGCGTCAGGTGTAAAATTCTGGAAAATTTTGCAAATTTTGTTTTTCATCCGGAATTGTAAAGTCTCAATTAAACCCATATTTTATAAACTCCAGGAATCTGCAAATATTCATTCCAAAAGCATTATATCTTTATTGCTTTCTAGGATTTTAGTATATATAGATTTTGCCGCCGATTTTACGCGAGGTTTGCTATGTTTGTTTTGTTAGGTTTAACATGTTATATTGGATAAGAAGATGATTTATATTCTGGAAGGGAAGCTTTTATGTTCATTTTCTTGGAGGAGGATCTAACCATGTTACCGCATTATCCACAACGAACGAATCATGGGAGTATTTTTTTTCATCCCTTTACCTTCTTTACATTTACATCTTTTTATTTGAACATTGGGGACAATGTTCATCTTAAGTATAAGGGGGGGGGGTAAATTATGATACCTTAGAGAATGCAATTACACTTGATTTTCGTTTGTTTAATAGTAGGTGTGTAATAAAACTAAGAGAAATATTTGTTAGGGCGATTTTAGCGCCAAATTTAAAATTTTTTGCAACATATAGGAGTAAAACTTTAGTCTTAATAAGCGTCTCATAGATAGGAGTTGTATGACTAGCACAAAAACCGTACGACTCAAAAATTTCCACCCCAAATATGTGAGGTTCGCCCCTAGAATTGTTAGGAAAAGCATTCATTGTTGGTGCTTATGAGTGTACCGGTAGTACCTAGATTCTAGAACTTGCGTTAGTGATTTATCCCGAGACCGCTAGTGAGAATACATTCGTGTAGTTAGGATTTACTACATGATAAGAGGCATTAGGATAACACTTGTTTTACACCCGTATCATAATTACATTGACTTCATTGGTCAAGTAATTCTCCCACACCTTTGTGATGTACTCCTTTTTAGTACACGATACCCCTAGTACACCCCTCCGAGCCTATCTTTTTCGTTTCTAACTTTAAGCATTTTACTTAAAGGAAGAATTTGTTTACAATCCACCCCCAAATGTACACCCAAATCGCCTTGGCCTACCTTGTATGCACTCATCTTTAGTGCATTATTGTTACAACATTTGTTTAAACCCTAAGTTAATTGTCTAATTTATTACATGGTTGCTAAGTCGTGTCATATCTTGTACATATTGTTTTGGGACGATTGGGACTCATGGGTAAAGTACTAGTGTTATGGAGTAATGGTGAAGAACATCAATTATTACCCCCATGTATGCGTAAATGTTTTAAAGTACTCCAAGTGTTTCGATTATCTTAATTCGAGTCACTAGAATAGTTATTTGTAAAGTATGTAAAAGTTCAAGTGTAAGGGGAGAACCGAGGCCCATATGATGTATTATTTTGGATGGTAGGGCAAGAGTGTATGCGGAAAAAAAAGTAGAAAAAGAAAATTGGAAAAAACATACGGACTACCATCCCATTTCGTTTTATGTTTATTTTAAAGTTTTTGTTATTTTTGTTTCATTAGCTTAAGTCAAGTCGAGTCTTGGCTTAGCAACGCCACATTGTACATGTAATTTATTTAGATGATTAACTCACCACCAGTAAAGATTGCTTTTATCCAACAAAACCGTTTTATCATATCCCTACACCTAACGTTACAACCCTTTAAAAGACCTCTTTGATAGTTTATCTTAGGTGCTTACGCCAAAGTGGTGGAGGTTTTTGATCCTTTCCCAAGCCTATGGTAATCTATGTGCTATGATAGGTAGTGAGTGATATTTTTCCATTTCCATTTGTGATATATACCTTTATAACACCCGAGAGATGTGAGTATCCAAACACTATTTGTGAGGTGCTAGTGTATAATTTCCGTGCTTATTTTGGTTAAACTGGAACGATCATTTGTTGTAATTACTTTTATATTAGCATTAAATGACCCCTAACTTGTATTTTGATTACTTTTATATTAGCATTTGTTGTAATTATTTTGGTTTTGCAACCTTGCAAAAGGTTTTACTTCTCAAGGGATCTTGAGAAGCTTGCAATCCCCACCAGGCAGTGTACCTGACCGATATAGTATAGTGAGTGGCAAGTACCGAGGGATTGATCGTTCTCTCGGGGAATAGTGTTCGTTAGGATTGAAGCTAATCTAATTAGGTCTAAAGGTGAGGGATGATTCTTTTTGTATTTTTATATTTTATGAAAAGTAAGTAAAATATCTCGGGTATTGGAAGAGTGGGCGGAATTAGTTGCTAGCCAACTAACCCAAATAACTACTTAAACAATAAAATAAAATAACAAGAAAATAAAATGGTAGGAACTTCTTATATGGAGAAAAACGTGTTTACTTAGATTTCATTACTCCTTAGTTATCTTTTATTGATTAATTGGTTTGTCACAATTGTGTGGATGAAGGGTTGCATTCCTTAATACCATTCGTGGGGCCGTGTACGATCTTCCCCAACTCTATAAGCTTCTATCTCTTCCTATGACGACACGTTTAGTATCCTATCATGGCCTCATTAATAGTCACTTATGCATTTAATACAACCAATAGAACCGTAGTACACATCCGATTACGTTTCTTAAGACGTTCAAGCATGTTAGGAATACGTTTTTGTATAAGGAAGATTCGGTCACCCCTGATATGATTAAGCATTAATTAGCTCGTCATAGTTACAATAGTTAGTTAAACGTAGTTTAGAAGTAGATTAGTTCGTGGAAGAAGGACGGGTCTTTACCCACTGTATACCTGATCCGCAGCCCAAGTGGCACGCCCTAGTGGCAAAACTCTTGTACATATAAGCCCTCTCCATCCTTGGAGAGGGTAAGCCTTCTCTCATAATTCTATTTTCTTTTTTTGGTTTTCTCTCAAGGCTTCATCTCTTTCTCTCTCTAACTTTATCTCTCTACATTTCTTTCTTCTTTTTCTTACTTACAACGAACCAAACCACAAGGATAAACGAGTTTGTGATGTTAACTAGTATCTTACAATTGGTATCAAGAGCCATGGTTACATCCTAGGGATTGTAGGACTTGTGGTGTATGGTTTGTTTTGGTTTCTACTAGTTTCTACTCATTTTAGAGCTTGTTCGTGGTGATTCTTGTGTTCTCTCTTGTACTTCTAGGATTAGAGGGGTTAGATTCATCTAGTTTATCAGTTGGTTGGACAAAATCTAACGTTTGAGTAGTGTACGAGTTGGTTTGGAACTTGGTTCTTGGAAGCGGTTTGTTCCTCGTTATAACCTTCTTAGCAGCGGTTAACTTGGGGTTTCAGCGGTTAGTGATAGCGGTTAGTACAAGTAGTGGAGCGAACATTACGCTGTACTTTGTACTGTTTCAGCGGTTAACTACCAGCGGTTTACTAATCAGCGGTTA
>LBNU01016119.1:42964-59318 GCA_014162995.1 Artemisia annua
TTGTAGAAGGTATAGTACAAAAGCTTAATCCCCAAAAGTAACTAAGATTTCGATGCTTGGCAATTGGAAGATTTCGATAAACGGTAAAAGTTCAAATAATCCCAAGAAACAAAAGTTCTCGATAAACCAAGAAAGATTTCGATAACTCGCGTTATTCTCGATAAAGGTAAGTTATCGAGAAATGTTGGAGACAATTATCGAGATCTTTGGTGAAAGTGAGACAGAGTTTCTTTTCGATGGCACTTAAGTTAATTTCGATAGAATTATAAGATTTCGAAAACAAGAGAATGATTTCGATAACTTATAAGGTTTCGATAACCTAAGTTTTCGATAAAAGAAATCCAAAGTTTCGAGATTATACAATAACGAAACTATCCAATATGTCGAAGTGTTTTCTTTCTTATACAAGAGAGAAAAGCACTGAGTAAGCAACCAAAACACTTAAGTAACAAGAACACAAGTTCTCGATAAAATAGGGTTTTATGTACTCGATAAAATGGGGTTTTGAAACTTCTCGATAAATGAGGGTTTTATGGTTCTCGATAAATAGCCAAAGTACATACGATTCTTGTCTTGTGCAAAATCAATCCTAAAACGAGTTTTTAACCCAAGATTCATGTACAACTAGCATTAAAATGATAAAATCTTAATGAAAGTTGCAAACTTGAACTTTTTATACAAAATTTTACAAATTTCGATAAAAAGTACAACTTTTTGTTCGAATCAAAATAAACCAAAAAGGTTGAAACTTTGTTGTTTGTTTTGGTTTTTAACACAAGTTTGATGTCAAATATGTGATAAAAACACAAAAGAAGCAAGAAAGTTTGAAGCTTTTTGAGATTAACGAGCTAAAAAATTAGTTTTAGGGGGCGTAGAACACAAAACACCATATTAGTAAACACAAGTATTCAAATGAGAGAAATGAGATGAGAAATAGACTTGGTTGATTAAGATCAATATGAAAGATGAAAGAACAAGAGTTTCCTTAAGATATGAAATTAACCAACAATATTAAAGAGTTACATAGTGTCCTATTTATAGGAGAGGGATAGGGCAACACTTCCTTCCTTCCCTATCATCTATGTCGTGGGCTTTCCAGGCCCATTGGACACTTATTGGACTCGTCTCATAACCATACGAGTATTAAGCTAAAACGTAAATAAAAGTGATAATACTAGCAACCTATTACATTTATTGAAATGACCGAGACTTGACTGAATAGTTGAAAACTATGATCCTAACAGTTGTTATGCATTTAAAATTTAGTAGTAACCTATTTGTGGTATGGTATTTCATAACCTTCAAAGGCTAAAGTAGTCACCTATTTAGATATTTATTGGAAACGAACCATAAAATTGTCTAAGTGGCAATTCCAAAACGAATTCTTTCCTTTTTAAGTTCATATGTTTTACAATCTTTCATATAAAAAGAAAGTAATACACTAACACGCACATGACACATGTGTACTTTTCAAAAGGGCCATACTTTTGGTACTAAAATATAAGTTTTTAAAATGTTCAGATATTTGGATACAATATTTTCAGATATTCAAATACATAATACCTATATCCGAAATTTCGGATATCTAAAATTCCTGAATCATTTTATACTCATTGTGTTTGTCATTGTGTAAATTTAGTAATATGTGATAGCAATTATTCTCGAAAAAAGCATAATCAAGGACTGACGATTTAAAGGGCTGGGGTGGGCCCTGGTTGGTTTACTTTGGTAAATAGTCAACCCTTCATTCTCCATTTGTCAAGGACTGACGATTTAAAGGGCATGGGTGGGCCCAGGTTGGTTTACTTTGGTAAGTAGTCAACCACCATTCTCTATTTGACTTTCTTAACCAAGCATTTGTTGTTGTTGACAACCCCCATTCTCCATTGGTTAAGGACTGATGATTTAAAAGGTAGAAGCGGGTCCAGAAGTGGGCCCAGGTTGATTTACTTTGGTAAAAGATATAAAACCACCATGTACGTGTCTATTAATAAGCTTAAGCTAATATATTATTTGGGCAATTAACTTACAACAGCGTTTTAAAATTCGGTCATAGTTTCTCTAGACACACTGCTTAATATAGAAATGAAAAGTTAATAGTCATAATTTATTGCATTGCGCTGTAACTTTGTTAACTATGCGAAAGATTACCGCATAGTTTTACTTTATTACATTAAACCTCGTATTATTAAAAGTAAGTAAATGTTTTATTATACTCATTGTGCAAGAACTAATAGTATTAGTTTGTTTCAAACAATGCCACGTAACCCTTCAAGTGTTTATTTTGCAGCCGAGGCTGAGATGGAAAATACTATCAAAAATTGGCCCAAGTTTTTTTTTCTTTTTTTTTGAAACATCAAAACTTTTAGGGGAAAATATCTATTAATGTACTATACTTGCCACAAATGTGACTTTCGTGTACTGAACAAAAAACTTTCCTTATATGAGTACTAAACTTTCATTTTTTTGTCTTTTTGATGTACTTTTTGACGTTTTTGCCCCTCAAAATTTTAAAAATCCAGGGGCAAAAATGTCACAAAGTACATTAAAAAGACCAAAAAATAAAAGTTTAGTACCCATATAAGGAAATTTTTTGTTCAGTACACGAAAGTCACATTTGTGGAAAATACGATGCATTATTAAAGATTTTGCCCAAACTTTTATTCAATAATAAAACTAGATTACAAAACAAGTTGCCCATGTAGAGTATGAACTTGAGATCTCCGTTGGGCGTCTGTATATTCTCATTTGCATGCAATATCTTTTTCTTACTCAGAATACTACTTTGGATTGATTTTCAGGTCATTGTGTAATATACAAACTTTCAATATTAATTATTTTCGATAAGAATTTTTAAAATACCCGTGAGTTTTTACTCATAGTTTTTCTCACATCGTTGTCTGTATCTTTCATGCACCCAGCCCCCTAAGATGGAAAGAACAACTATTGAGATGACCGAAGAAACTTATTTTCTTCCAAGAAGTAGATTCAAAATTAAAGTAAGTAGTGGCAAATATGAAAATAAGAGCATCCGTTCATAAAATTTGTGAAAAGTGTAAATCTGAATTTGAGAACGCTATTGTAAGTAAATGAAGCTACCTGCTTTCTTCAATCTTCTCTTTCTCATATTTATCTTTAAAGTTTTAAACTTCAAATTAACCTTCATTTAAAGATAGTCAAAAATTAAGTGTTCACTCAAACTTCATCCAAAAATGATTAATTCCTAAATTAACACTATTAGGCCTATTTTGTAACGGTAAATGAGGCTACCTGGTTTCTAAGAGCACGTTCCAAACATTCGGGAATGAAGAGTTGGTTATGGTGACTTGTGAGCCAATGCAGATGCATTTAAAAGAAGAAGAAGCGTTGAGGCTTAAAATAATGTTGAGAGAAGAAAAGTTGCGGATAGAAGTCACCGGATCATTAATGTGGCATCTTAAAAATAAGTACCCACTGAGTTTCCAGAAAATTAACGGGCGTGCTCGTTTTAAATGCGTCCTACCTTACCATGACTTGCTTCATGGAGACTGTAATCCGTTATAAATGTGTAATCAAATATGATGGTCGTTGTATATATTGCTTATGTATTGAATGGTTTCTAAAAGTTTGATGATGTTGGATCATCAAATAGGTGGTTTAGTAAATAAAAAATTCACAAAAGTAGCAACGTGACTAAAATGAAACACACACACATTACAATGTCCGATAAGTTACAACTTCGTGTATTACGCGTTCGGTGGTATCTCGAGGGTAAATCTGCTAAAGTTACCATCTTTAGGCATCCAATTTATAACTCTGCTTATTTATATCAAGTTTCATGCTTCTCGTTTAGGATGTTCATATAAATCCGTATTTGGGTCTCCGACAATTTGATCAGGATTTCTTCAATTATTTCGACAACTATTTGTCACTTTTGGTATTAAAATGTAAGTTTTTAAAATTTCAAATATATGGATACAATATTTTTGGATATTCGAATATATAAAACCTATATCCGAAATTTCAGATATCTAAAATTTCTGGATCATTTTATACTCATTGTGCTTGTTATTGTGTACATTTAGTAATATGTGATATTAATTATTCTCGATAAAAGTATAATCGTATGTGCCTCATTTCATAATTTCCCTTTAGGCCTCTAAGAGATATAGAACGACCATGTACGTGTCTATTAAGAAGCTTAAGCTATTATTTGGCCAATTAACTTACAATAGCATTCTTAAATTCAGAGGCGGACCTATGTTATGACTAGGTGGTTCCCGAGAACCACCTTAGAAATTGAAACCCTTATGTGTGAAAAATTTAGGACCTATCTTAGATTAAGATCGGGAACCACCTTATATGTCTAGATAAGAAGAAAGAAAGAGAGATCCGTTGAGAAAACAAAATAAAACAGCACCTGAAGTCTCTTTTAATGGAGGTTTTAATGTTCCCGTGACTATCCATCTGTGTGGTAAAGAAGAAGATCTAAAGTACCTGATTTCCTTTTTAGTGCTTTGTGTTTATTAAATATTTTATTTTAACCCTTCAACTTTAGTTCACATTTTATTTGATACTCTCTTACAAAAAGCCAAAATGCATAGATATCATTTGCTATTAGTCCGTATGTTGCAAAAAGTAGCTCAGCTAATTATTTTGTAGATGCATCTATGTATAAGTTATACAAATAACTGAATATGATTGACAATTTTAAGTAAAGTTGTTAATGTAAGATAAAAATATAGTTTTATTGAATGAATCCGTTACATATAAGATAGCATGTGTATTTTTACTTAATATATAGCTTTGTAACAAGCAACATAATCCAAACCCTAAACCTAATGGACCCAAACCACTATTAGGATTGGGCCAACTAACCTATCTAATGGACCCAAACCACTATTAGGGAATGTGAGAAGGTTGATCATGGACGAGGCTCATAAGATGAGATACTCGATTCATCCAGGGTCTGATAAAATGTACTATGATCTTAGAGATGCTTATTGGTGGCCGGGAATGAAGAGGGAGATAGCTGAGTATGTTAGTCAATGTTTAACTTGCTTGAAAGTTAAGGCTGAACATCAGAAACCCTCTGGATTGTTACAGCAGCCGCCGATTCCTGAATGGAAGTGGGATAATATAACGATGGATTTTATTACCAAGTTGCCTCGAACGATTAATGGGCATGACACGATATGGGTCATTGTGGATAGACTAACGAAGTCTGCACATTTTCTGGCCATTCGCGAGGATTATAAGATGGAGAAGTTGGCAAGGATTTATATTAATGAGATTGTGGCAAAGCATGGTGTGCCTGTGTCTATTATTTCGGATCGTGATTGTAGGTTTACTTCGCGGTTCTGGCAATCGTTGCAAAAGGCTTTGGATACACGGTTGGATATGAGTACTGCTTATCATCCACAGACCGATGGGCAAAGTGAGCGAACGATACAGACTTTAGAGGATTTGCTTTGGGCATGTGCTATTGATTTTGGAGGAAGCTGGGATACTGATTTACCTCTGGCTGAGTTTTCCTATAATAATATCTATCATACCAGTATTAGATGTGCACCGTTCAAAATGTTGTATGGGAGGAAGTGTAGGTCACCTGTTCTATGGGCAGAAGTTGGGACGAGCCAGCTAATCGGTCCAGAATTGGTGCAAGAGACTACGGATTTGGTTTTCCAGATTAAGGAAAGACTTAAGGCTGCAAGAGATCGCCAAAAGAGCTATGCGGATAATCGCCGTAAGCCTTTAGAGTTTAATGTTGGTGATTTCGTGATGTTGAATGTGTCTCCTTGGAAGGGCGTTGTGCGTTTCGGTAAGAAAGGCAAGTTAGCACCGTGTTGGATCGTTATACTCTGACCAAACTATTATATAGCTTGTTAAGGGTTTAGTAGCTTTGGATAAATCCTAATCTACTAACAATGAAACACTGAATTACTCTATTAAGTATGCGGAATTACTTAACAAAGCTAAGAAATAAACAAATTTGCATTATTTAACCCTTAATTCTGTTGTTGGGGGAAAATGCAATATACCACTCTACTTACTCTAATATTAGTAAACTCTTATCTTAATGCCACTAGGCCTTTATAGCACAGAAACTGTCGTTACATACTGAACGACGTATTTAATCCCTAATTAGAATATTCTCGTATACTAATATTCTATCTAATAATATATAGTCTTTATTTCAGCGTCTTGATTACCGAGTTACTTTGATCTAGCAGTACTTTGGCGGTTAATCTTCAGGCAGTACTCTGAGAGCGCTTTGATTTCAACAGATTTTATCTTCTTATACCCCACATTCCCCCTACTGATCTTATTGTTGATTTTACGTTTCTTGGTGCTTTATTTTCATAGATAAGTTTTTTCTTTGAAGAAACACTCTCTGTTTTTTCATTCATACATAAATATTATCTTATCAGACAAGCTTATTTTACGCATTAAACCTTTTTCAGCTCTCACACATTCAGTACCTCAGCATCATATTCGTTTTATTTTTCATTCACTTGGTGGTACTCTGTGAGAGGGTTCATTGAATAATGATTTGATGTTCTTTACCAAGCCTAACTCTGGAGTGCCATGTTGTTAAGTAAACCATTGTACATGATACTCATGTTTGCACAATCATGGTATAACGATTTGGTAGTTTTACAAATTCCGTTTTATGGTCGTTGTTCTTAGATTCTACCATGGTGAATACTTACCATATAATGGTTTTCCACACCTTTCACAAGGCTTTTTTTGTGGTGTCAACTTTCACTTTTCGATATGTGGTTGAAACCCATAATTTTTAGTAATTTCAATAAAGGTTTGATTGTCATCGAGCGTACTATGTGATCATTTTCTTGTCTGTGAAACATGGTGAGTTGAATACCATTTGTTGTGTAGTACAAGTACTAACACCATGGTTTCCTCAAAAACAATTTGTTGCTGTAGGTATTTGTGCTTCAAAAAGAAATTTTGCACATGACAAAAACTTTTATTTCAAAAACTTTTACTGGTTTTAGCTGCAAGCAGTACTTTTGAAGAGTACTGATTGATCAGCAGTACTTTGAATAAAGCACTTGTATTATTCAAAATATTTTATACAATTAAAATCATACCAGTATTTTAATCATCTGATGCGTGTGGGATTGTTTACGCACTTTGTTTTACCTCTTAAGGGATCTCAAGAGGCTAGTCAACTAACCCAAATAACTACTAATGCAAATAAAATAAATTAACAAGAAAATAAATGATGCGCGTGGATTGCAACACGCACTACGTTTTACCTCTCGAGGGATCTCGAGAAGCTTGTAATCCCCACCAGGCAGTGTACCTGACCGATGTAGTATAGTGTAGTGGCAAGTACCGGGGGATTGATCGTTCTCTCACAGGGAATAGTGTTCGTTAGGTTAAAGACTACTCTAATTAAGGTCTAAGGGTGGAGGATGATTATTTTTGTATTTTTATGTTTTTTTGACAGCAGTAAAATCTCGGTTTTGAAGGAGTGGGCGGAATTAGTTGCTAGTCAACTCACCCAAGTATCTACTTATGCAATTAAACTAAAGTTTTGAGAAAACAATGGTGGGGAAAGTAGTGTTTACTTAGATTTCATTACTCCCTAATTATCTTTTACCATGTAATTAGTAAATGTATCGGGTATTAGAAATAGGTATTGGTTATTGGTTTGGTGATTAACGAAAAATACGTATAATTAAGCGGGCTTAATAAAAGAGTCATAAAAGTGTAAAAAAAATAATTTTAGCACTTTTGTATTAATTTAAGGAATGTGAGAATGTATTGAAAATAATCATTGGGAATTTTGGGTACGTTGGGTGTTCATCGCGAAAAACGTTTATTAACTTAATAAATATAAGTAAATAAAGGAATTGTTTTAAACATTAAGATTTTTGAACCGGAGGAGAAGCAAGGTATTGTGATATTGTAGACTAAATATAGTCTAAAGTCATAGCGCACATGAAAGATATTCTTAATTTTACGTTTATTTAACCAAAAAGTTATACGTAAAAAGTGTTCTTGTAACATTTAAAGTAATAAATTATAGTTTGTAATTAAATGTTGACATGGAAAATTACGGGTTGTTACAAGATTTTCGGCTCCAATCCTGAATAATTCATCCACCCCTCTTGCTATCATCAAATCTCTATCTTCAGGATGGGGATCGGGTGTGTCATGTGAATAATTGCTAATGCTGGACGTGAAACCGCGAGTGTAATCATTCAAACTTCTATCGCTTTGGCATTGATTGGCCATGTACCATTCATAATCATGAATGGTCATGTTATCAATGTCCACATCGTTCCTCTTACTGGGAAATGTGAAACCACTATTGGTGAATGATCTCGAAGTTTGAAATGAGGTTTCAAAAGGTGAGAATCTTCTAGGTGCTCTCCTAGATCGGATGTCTCTCCTTTGTTGATACTTCTTCTCATCCACATACTCCAAGTATTCATTCATAGTCATATTATTAATATCCGGCTCCATTTCCATGATTACCTGAAACAAACTAACAAACAAAGAAAACACAAGAGAAAAAAGAAAGAAAACAAAAAATTCTAAAAAAATAGAAACAACTAAAAACTAAAAAGACTCAAATTAAAATCCTAATAGCTCCCCGGCAACGGCGCCAAAAACTTGATGCAGGTTTTACCGACCAGGTTTTAATATTTATAAAGTTACTCGTTTACCTAAGGTCTACCTAATGCACTATCGGGCAGTGTACTCGTTCGTGTGAGGTATAGCTAGTTGGTAAAGCCAAGGTCGTCCCAAGAACTATGCGTTTGGAGCCTAATTAAAGTCTATGTCACGTTTATAAAAGGGGTTTATAAGTTGAATATTAATTAAACTAATAAATTGAAATAAATAAAGTACGAAAGTAAATAGGATTAATGCGATGTGATAACTAGGCATGGTTTTCTGGCAAACAACTAATGGGAATGATAATTAAGATCTAATTCTCATACTGTTATAAAGGCGGTAGACTCCTATGGTCAATTTGTCTACCCTATGATCCTAGACTCCTCACCAAGGTAATGATTAGTGACCAAGGGTCATCTGGTAATCTATTCTCAGTAATAAAAGTAACGGTGTTTATTATTGTTTCATCTGGGGGTTATATACATTTAGGATCAGAGGGTTAAATCACCTAAATCTATCTTACACCTTGTCCTATTCCCGCCTATTGTAAAGACGAGAGTTCATTGGTCGGCGTGAACCTACAAAGATGCAAGAGTCATTAAGTACCTCTACTAACATGGACAAGTCTAGTGGGATGCGGCATGGTCAGATCTTACACCCCCTCTAGCTTCTTTAAGCGCATCGCATTAGTAGGTGGTCCTAGGGTTAATTCGCACATGTATGGTGATATTTCTATCACCAAGTCACATCCCCATTGGCTTGGGTCCTAGGGTCAATTCACCAAGCCTCCAAGGAACTACCAATGCTCAACACTACCAAAACTAGAGTGTCCTAAGACTCGCCATGGAAGTATACAAACAAAACAAATAATAAACGAGGAATAAAGATCAAACAATAAATCACTAATTAATTAAAGACTACGCCGTAGTTAAATATTTGGCTACGCCGTAGTTCAATAAATGACTACGCCGTAGTTAAATATATGACTATGCCGTAGTTAATTAATTAATAGACGAAAGCAGTTAAATAACACATAATAAGCATCAAGACAATCATCAAACAAGCAGAATCACAATTGTTGTCAAGAATAATGAAAATGAATAAATAAATGAGTGTTCAGAAATAATACATATCGTGCTAGATAAATACTTTTGATCCCCTAGTCGAATACCGGGGCAAAACTCCGAAGGTTTTGCCCCTTAAACCGTATGCCACCAACTGCTACTACTCTTTCTCCTTCTTTGTCTTGTACGGCAGAAAAAAAGAACAAAAACCTAATATGAATAATAATATGTACATGATTCTCTTTATATAGGGATTAACTTATGGCATTTTTTAGTTAAACTTTTCTCTCTCTTTTCTCTCCCCTCTAACAAACTTCCCGCCAAAATACCGCCATTAAAAACCTTGAAAACCTTCAATTACACTCAAATTAAAACGATAATTCATAATTCAAACCGTGTAATCTGTTCAGTTTTCTATTCCGCATCTTCTGGTACTAAAATCCCCAAATTTTATTAGGTTTTGCCACAAAACCCAGATTAGTGTATTTTGGGGCCAATTTTCTGTTTTCAAATCTATTAAGCATTTCACTGTGAATTGTGACCTAATTGATCTAATGAGGAAGAAGAGGGATAATTTGAACCCTAATATGTCGAATAATGGAAGAACCTCCAAAAGGCAAATTAAGTTGCCTAATAGGTATAAGGACACTGTTCATGAGTTAACGAATAATAAAAATAATGAAAACAGAGCATTAGAGGCTGAACATGAGGAATTGCTGGATAATATTGTAACACCCCCAAAATTCGGGTCTAGCGGAAGCATACAAGCAATGGGGTGCTACTAAATTGGTATCACAACACAAGGCACAAAGAATGGTTTTTATTTCATTAATATAAAATAAAAGTTGTCATGTAAGACATAAAGTTTACATGATATAAAAATAGTGCGGAAATAGGCCCATAAAATAATTGAAGTAGTCCCAAATGTTCATCAGAGTCGCCTATGACCATGCCCTTTGCCAAGCGCCTTCAATTAGTGAGCTAACGCCTTAAACCTGAGAATACACGCTAAAGGTCAGCTTACGCTGGTGAGTTCATAGAGTTTAAGTTACAAAAACAGTTTGGGACCTGAAAAGTTTTAGTGATATATGTGACCAGGGAGGCGTAGACATACATTACGTACTTATCACAATTCCATATCCATTACAATCATACTCATACTAGTTTACCACCTTTCGCGAAGGCGGAGGGTCAGGTGCGAGCGGGCCACATCTCGACGGTACACTAGCCAGGAACACTAACAGTAAGGAACCACCCATTACTGCCCCGAACTAGGCCGTAAGTAGAGTTTATTCCAAAGTAGGGTATCGCCCTAGCTTTAGGTCAACATCTACTATTGTCTACCCTTAACTAGTCCACACATGTAGCAAAACAATTTGCAGTAGCAGGTCCAAGTAAAACAGTTTGAGCTAGAAAGCTCTCATATAAACAGGCAAGCACATAATGCCTTCAAATACTTAATTCAAATACTTCGATAAATTACTCAATCAATCATCAATCAATCAATCAATCAATCATTCAATCATTCAAACTTAATCAAATCGTTCACGTACTCAAGTAAGCAATCATTGCATTTAGTAAAAGAGCATGTATTCTCCCCCAAAATAGTTATGAAAACTTATTTAAAAGAAGGGGGCTATGAACTCACCTTAGCCACAGCAATGCAAGAATCACAACCGACACAACTTGGCATCAAAAGCTAATCGCAACGATATCCAAAAGATGGGCACGACGGCACCAAGTAGTACGAAAACGAGAGTACTTCCTAATACGCATACGATAATCTCAAAATATAGTTCGTACAATTATAAAGTCTATAAAAGACAATGTGTCTTAGTTTTCGTGGATTACTCGAATCATTACTTGTAAAAAGTTAAGTATCAATGTTTCGTAAGAAAGCTTTATGTTTCGTGTGGTGTGGTAAGAAGACATAGACTCAAGATGCAACTCACGCCAAATGAACAAGACATCGACATGCAACTCACGCCAAAGAAGGATAAACGTCGACATGCAACTCACTCCAAAAAGGAATAAACATCGACATAATTGTTAGATATTAACTAAAACTCAAGTTAATCGAAGAAAATCTCGAAAATGACGACTACTAACTCTTTAATATAAAATAGGTCAATCGATAAGTTTCGGTATTTACCCCATAATCCCAAATGGTTTAAAATAGTCCAAAAGGTTTTATAAGGAAATCACAAGTTAATAATTCAAATATGAAATGGTTTTTAGGGATTAATAAAAATATGCATTTTAAATTCTTTGTCGGGTTTAATAAGAATAATCTTAAAAGATTAGAAATAAAATGTAAGTTTAGAAAGTTTTATAAATTTCGGCATGACGCGTCCATTTATAACTTATTCCCAAGTCATCGTGACTTTCAAATAAACCAAATTTTTAATTACATTGTTTTATAAACTTTAGTTATCGTTATCACTCGCGTTAATATTAGCCTTTGGCTTTATTGAATATTTTGTACCCGATCCGTGTCTAATATATTAAATTCTTATCGAGTCCAATATATTATAACGTCTTGTCCAAAATGTCCAATAATTTCCATCGTCCAATACCGCAAGTCCAATAACGGTCAATACCTCCAAGCATAAGTTCTCGTTATAAGGTCCAAGTCCATATTTATGTATCAAGTATCAATGATCATTAACAATAAAAGTTGAGTTAGTCATATGTATTTCAAATTAATATGAGGTAATGTAAAATAAATACGCCACGAACTCTAAGAAAATAAACCAATCACACTTTAATTTAATCCTTTTAGTCATAAAAAAAAATGCAATACTAACTCAGTTATAAACAAATCAAACGCACCCCTATAGCCTGGAAATCACAACATATAATACCCCTGTCAATTTTCTGGTTAAACCATATTACGCAAGAATGAATCACATCCCTTGTGGTTATATTACTAGACTAATTGCTATATCTAATATTTACTAGTTAATCCAGTAACAAACATCACTTTATATCAAAAATCAAGTTTAGTACTAGTTCCAAATCTGGAAATATATCATGAAGGTGCCATAATAGCTTAGGCCGAGTAGGCATAAGCTCGAACAACCAGACCCCCCTTGGTTTTCCTTGATGCACCGAGAACCAAAACAACCACAAAATCAGTCCATATTTAATCCAATGCATACTTGAGACAACCCATGACCCAAGTGGGTTTCTACACTTGACTGAGAACAAGAGAACCAAACTGCACCCATAGTAACTTTTCTTACCACACAAATAAATCAAAACTTGTCTTAAATCTTGTTTTTTAACATGTTTTAGATCTACATCTTTATCAGATTTCTTACCACACTAATCCAATTTCAAAACGGGTTTTATTCTCATTCTATCTCCACAAAACTCAATAATCCGTTTTTATTAATTTCGATCCACGAAAGACTATAACACATGTTTTTAAATCCGACCAATCTAAATAAGAAAATAAATAGAATAAAATGGGTGTTGAGCTTTCGGCATACCCAAGAAGACGAGAAGGAAAAGAAGAGAGACGGTGATGACATCCTCTCGAGTACAACTCGAACCAAAACACGACTCAATCCGAGACCACGAGCAAAACACGAATAAACTTCCAAAATAAATCTTATTTGTGACCTTCACACTAGGCCGTGGCAACTAACCCTCGAAACCCTAAGTTGAGGATCGAACAGAGGCACAAACACCTCGAAAACGGCGAGATAAACCCACCTTCAACCTTGGGTTATCAAGAAAACACGAAAGGAGAAAAGTGGTGGTGGATTCGATTGTATATCCTGAATGAAATGGGTGTTTGGGTAAGATTGATGGCACGTGTGGTAGTTATCCGTGACAAGAGAGTCACAAGGTATAGAGTGGAGGTGGCGGTGAGGTTATATGGCCGGCGGTGGTGGCGTTGTTGGCCTGAAGGTGGCCGGAATATATGAGAGGGAGAGAAAGAGTGGGCGGCTGATGAAAGGGTGAAGGGAAGACAAAACCCTAAAATATGAAAATGGGGTCTATAAGTGGGTTTTTATAGTGGTGGTTAGGTTTAATAATTCACAAGGACCATTTGGTTATTACTTTAAAGTTAAGGGGCGGCGGGGTAGCTAACTTCCAGGGACCAATTCTATAGTTTATCAAATCTTTCACGAAAAGAGATTCGGAGCTCATTTAAACGATTAAACGGAAGATTCATGATATAGAAATAATACCAACGTGCTCAGAATAATATTTCCGATAAAAATGAATATAAATACGTCTGGTTTCTCACAAACGATACCAAACTCGAAATAAATGATCGTTTCTCCAAAAAGAACTTGTAGGGAAATTTGCGGGTTGTCACAAATATGGGTCTTAATAAGAGTGGTGGTGAAAAATAAAGGAAGGAGGTGAGTGAATGCAATGAGAGTGAAGTAGAATTGAATAGGGTGGACTTTCCTACACTTGTTGAGTCAATTGGTAAGAATGGATCTCCTGAGAAGGTGGTCAATGTGAGTACAGATACTACACCTAATGTAAGTCAACCTGTTTTTAATCAGTCACCTTTACATGTTGAATCTGTTACTGATACTAATATGGTTGATGAGTCAAGTGATGCTAATAACTGTAACAAGACTGATGGAAATCTAACTAAAGTGGGTAAAACATTTGCTGAAACTGTTAAGCCTAATAAGATTGAAGTCATTAATAAGCTTAGTTGGATGCCAACAGTAATAGATGAGGGTAGGGAAGTTGTGATGTTTGATGATGAGCTAATTTTAGAAGGTAGTAAAAAGTGGATGCTAACTCCGTGTGGACACTTGGTTGGTTGCAAAATGTCTTACTATGAACTAAGATACAACTTAGTAAGAATGGGGAGTAAATTTGGGCTTAAGGATATTGTATCACAGAATGGTTTGTACTTGTTTAAGTTTAGAGAAATGGAAGGAATGCTTAAAGTGCTTGAAAGTGGCCCTTGGTTAGTCAATAACAAACCACTGTTGGTACAAAAATGGGATCCAAATATTATTGTTGATAGATGTGACCCAGTTAGCTTACCTTGTTGGATCAAACTTGTTAGGATCGTCTTTTATTATTATGAAGTGTTGGTCATTAAGTTTTGTAATAGGTTGCTTTAGTATATTATTATGTTTAGTTTTATGAATGTTTTTATGACATTTATGTTAAGTTTACATGTTTTGTTAAAGTCTAGGGGGCAATAGTGCTAATATGTGAAAGATGTAAGTTTCCCTAGACTAGCACTATAAATAGTGATGTAACCCTCCAAGGAGGGTGTTGGTTCTCTAGTTATTCATCTTCATTTTATTCACACACAAGAGTTCCTTCCATCCTCTCTTTCTCTCCACTCTCTCTCTCTCTCTAACTTGTTTCTCTCTCTAAGATTATATGGTTTTATGTTACAAAATGGTGACCTAACAAGTGGTATCAATTGCCAAGGGATAAAATAGGTTGTTTTAGGTTAGATTTGGTAGAAAAAACAAGGTTTAAAGGTTAATTTTAGGAATTCGGGTACTGTTCATACGAGGCTTATCGAGTAACCAAGCTCCTTTATCGAGTTAGGTTTAGCTAATATTTCGGGTTATCGAGTAAGGACTTAGAGTATCGAGTAAGGGTAAAAAGTTATCGAGTAAGACAAGTTTTTTCGAGTTAGATTNGAGTTCTGACGATAGCTCAAACCGGTGAGCTACCAATCTGCCTCTAGCAGTAATCCGAAAGAATCGATACGCCAAGAATTCATAACGTTTACATCATCAGGGTTTCTAATCATCCATGAGTAGCGTACATCTCTGTTCTGCCTTCGAACGATCTTCTTGATAGATTTACGAACAAATTCAAGGTCAGGAAATTGGGTATCTCCATCTTTATCCAACGAGTCGGCGATCGGCACTCATGACCATAGAGGGTCTTTTGCAGTGCCATTGGAAAACCGAAATAGTAGGTAAGAGAGAAATTGACCAACAGGAGGTGAACGGATTAAGTAGGATTTACCAATAGATACTCAGGTAGAGGTCGAGATTCGTTTCCCGAGGTCTAGCTTACGATATAGCAGTAAAATAAAATCGGCAAAAGGATTTGTGAAACGGCTCATAGGATAATAGGAAAACAACCCATTGTTTAAAAATTACAGGAAAGTCAATTCTCAATTTTCATCTTGATTTCATAATCTTGCCGCAAGGCAGTAAAATGTTAAATGAAATCATCTAATCAAGCTATTCGCAAAATAACATACAGGGTATCAAGGAAACATTTCACCATTTATAAAAGGGTATTTAAATCAAAATTTCGATGTTTAGAATAGTAGCAAGATTGCATTTAGGTCCATAGCATGACAAAAGTATTTTATAAAATCGTCTTGTGAGACAATTTCGTAAAATAGTTTGTGAGATAACAAGAAAAGCAATTCTCTTTTATAAAATAGCGGTAAAATCAAAATTTTGATTTTTGCGAAATAGCAGTAAAACCTCTTGTAATATGGCAATATTTTGTAAGTTACTTTCAAAGCAGTTTCACTATCCAATAAGAGAAGGAGCAAAGATAAAGAATATTTCCAAGGGACGAGTGAATGAAATAGGCGGTTGTCCCAAGGATCGTGATTCAAGTTACCTCTCAAAATCTTAAGAATTCTGTTACGCACGAAATCCTTTCGGATTGGGAGATTTAACAAGTTTAAA
>LBNU01016119.1:61172-72106 GCA_014162995.1 Artemisia annua
ATTCTTCCGATTCCATCGTAACAATCAAGGGGGAGAGAAATGTCATTAATAATGTCTCAACCACCTTCTTCCAACTACCTTCCTCACCAATATTCTCATCAGCAACAGTATCATCAACAACAAAGTCACAGCTCCCTCATTCGTCATGTTTTGCTCTTTGGCAATGAATCAAGGCCTCCAATGTTGCTACCTGGAACATACACTGATCGGAAACAGAGATTTCTACAATGGCTCACAGGTCGTCCTCAGGTAGATCTCATTCTTAAATCCATTCAAGATGGTCCATACAAAATGATATTTCTTGCGGACTCAACAGGGATTATCAGGCTACAAACCGATGAAGATTTGAATTCTACTGAACTTGCTCAGTACAATGCTAACCAACAAGCTGCATGGTTCATCACATTAGCCCTTCCCAATTCAATTTACATGAATATGGACTTTCAAGCCAGTGCTTATGAAATGTGGAAATATCTTGAAGCTATGCATCGAAAAGAAGAACTTCATCACGACAGAATGAAACAGATTCTTGAATCTTGTTTTAACATGAATCCACTGAAAACCATTCTCCCTGCTCAACCATCCCCATCAGTTGACCATGGATCCTCCAAATGCAACTGAGCCTATCTTCATTCCTCAGTACCATCCTGCTACACTAAATGATCATATGCAATCTCTTCTGCAAAATCTAGTGAAGCTTGGTCAAGTATCTACTGAGAAAGGCAAAGGCGTTATGACTTCAACTTCTGAATGCTTAAACACACTGGAAGATACTGATGATGAAGAAGATCTTTTCGAACAAAGTATGGCATTAATGGCATATATGGATGACAGTAATGAAGGGGGTAACCTGAATGCTGCTTTGCAAAGTTTTATGGCAGATATTCCATTTGAGGATGAATATGAAGATTTGAAGACTGGCACTGAAGCTGTGATGTTAATGGCAAATGGGCAGGAACTTCACATGAATGATACAGGCCCAGTGTATGACTCTGATGATTCTGAAGATCCATTCATGGAACTGAACAAAAGAATGATGCTACTGACTAAGATGATCTCACAAATTGAGAATTCAAAGAGTCAGACTTCATCTAACCCCCGAAATCAAGCAATCGTGCATGGTGAAAGAGTTGATAGACAAGGAAGGAATGCTCAAAGGGTTGTTGGGAATGCTGAGAATACTACATATGTCGGTAATGCGAGCAATGAGGTTAAAGCATTGGAAAAATAGGATGACAGCAGCAAATCGTGGAACAATACAGATGTTGATTGTACGGATATTAGACCCACTTACGACACGGAGCCCATATTTGACAAAGAGCCAATGGATGAGGTACCATCAATTGTCAATCTTGATATATCTATTCATGAACATCAACTAACTAAACAACCTGAATTCATAAATGAAGGAGGGGTTGATCAGAATGTTGACCAACATCTTGTCAAACAACCTTTGTCTGATTCTTTAAATATAAGCAAAAAAAATGTACCAACAAACCAAACTCTTGAGTTTGAAAATGCTTGTCTCAAAAAGACAATTGCCCAGTTTCAAAAAGATTTTTCAAAACTTGAGGCACATTGCATCTCACTTGAACTTAAATTGCAAAATGAATCTCCAACTTCGGGTAAAAATGGTCAGTTTTTGAATGAACAAAGTAAACGTGTGGATACATTAGTTAAGGAAAATGAGCTTTTGAAAGGTCAAATTCAAGCAAAGGTGTTTGCAAATGCTGCATTGCAAAACAAATTAAGAAGATTGACTGGCCAGGGTATGGATACTAAGTTTGCAAAACCATCAATCTTGGCGAAACCGCCTATTCGAACAATCAGAAAACCATCAGTGGTTAGACAACCAACTGCATTTAAATCTGAATGAGCCAAATTTTCAAAATCTTGGTTTGCCTCCCAAGTTGTTGAGATAAATCATTTGACAAAACCTGTCACTCCACATTCCTGGCCTAAAGAAAATGCATTTGTTTCTGCTGAACCTAAACACATGATTATACCTAGCTTATCTAGGTTTAGATCGAATACAATGTCTAAATCGAGCATTAAAAGTAAAGAGTCTTATGGGATAAATGACATAAACAAGAACTATGATCTAGAAATGGCTAGGAAAAATGCACTACTTCAAAAGGACGGAATTCTAGGTTCAAAACCTCGTGTGATGCCTTCCACTGTATTACTGAACACTACTAGTAGTAGCAAACCAAAACCTAGGAGCACTCAAGAAATGAATAGGAATTGGCTAGCATCTAAGAGTAGTTGTAGTAGTTGCGTAAACAATCAAGATGTTCACAGAGAAGCCCACTCAAAAAATTCAAATTCTTTCTCAAAAACAAAACAGTTTTCAATCGCGTGTAAGGACAAAGCTAAACTTTCTGTTTTTAACAAAAATGCTGAATCTATCTGTCCTACGTGTCAGAAATGTATCTTTCAAGCTAATCATGATGTCTGTGTGTCAAAATATCTTCAAGAAGTGAATTCACGTGCAAAGGCACAATCGACTAAGACAAGTAAATCAAACAAACCCGTTGAACCAAAAGACAAGATTTTGAAACCTAAGAAGTGGATCAATCTTGGACGTAGGTTTTCTCAACCAAGTGATGCTCCCACATTTCATTCCGCTGCATCTAAAATGAAAACTTCTCCTAGATCTAAGCTTAGGTGGGTACCTACGGGTAGAATTTTCAAAACAATTGGTCTTAGGTAGATTCCTACAGGAAAGATTCTAGACAGTTGCACCAAAACGATTGTGAACTCCACATCATCTACCCCTGAGGCTAGAAAGAAAACCATCATAATTGTATGTTCGGGTGTCAAGAAGATAATTGACACTACAACTTTATGCTTCTAACATCCGGAACTCAATTACACTTGAGGATCCATGTTCTCTGTTTTTTCTTTTCCTTCTTTCTTTACAGATACAACAGGAATGGCTTCGGAACAACTCAGTTTCGGACCCGAGCTTAATGATATGGCTTCTGAGCAAAACAGCTTAGGACCCGCAACCAACTGTCTTAATTTTCATGATCAATCAGCTGCACCGCCATTGGAACTTAATCGTCAACAATTGGAAACCTTGTTCTCTCCACGGTTTATTGAGACTCTTGGATATTGTGCTCTAGATGTATCTAATGTTTCCGCTGCACAACCTGATACTATTCCAATTCAAGATATACATGAATCTAAAACAACAACCATTGCTGCAGATGCACCTCCAATCAATTCTCCAACAACAGAAGAACAAACTGCTTCCAACAACAATGATACAGCTGTTGATCAACAAAATCAAGAAGTACCCGCACTTGCAGATTATGATGGAAATGCTTTCTTCAATCCACTTGCACCGGCTCCAACCGTTCCTGATATAGCAGAGTCGTCTTCTCGCAATTTGGATCCGTCTAGTATGCATACGTTCTACCAACATCACCCTTCGATACATCATTGGACTTTAATGGATTTAGAAAAACAAACTGGACGCAGAAGGCACAATATTTTGTAACAAATCACGTTTGGAAGCAAAAGGATACGGTCAAAGAAGCAGGATTGTACATCACTGTCATCAACAAAAGCTGAATACGTAGCTATGTCTACCTGAGTGCCATTGCCATCTCCTGCATTACGTTTCAACATTCAAAGTCCAAGCATGTTGCTCTCTGATATCATTTCATCAAGGAGCATGTCGAAAAGGGTACGATTGAACTATATTGTGTGGATACTCAAAAAATCATCTTTCAAAGTGTGCAAAGATCAAATCTTCAAAACATGTTCCTCATATGTAAACCTTTTTCAAAATTCAATCAAAGGAACATATTTTGAGGGGGAGAAAATTTTTCACAAAATCATGAAGTTTTCACACCTTATCATAATTCTTCAAGAAAAATTGTTTCTTCATCATTCAGATTAAAAACTCAATTTCAAAGATTCTATGATCTCTCGAATTAAAATGTACAAANTTTAGTTCATGAGGTTGCATATGTTCTTTTGATCTCTGCTGCACCAATCTCTCATGAGTGTTTGATTGAAGAGTATAAAATTAACTAGATATAATCGTGCGGTGCTTGAGGTCTTATGACTCAAATGAGAGAGGTCAAAGGGCTAAGTGTGTCAACAGGCCAAACTTGAAGAAGGATTCAAATGACTAGAAAATAGTATTTTTTTTTCAAACTCTACACTTTCGCTTTACACCGGTAAAACAAGTGTGGAAACCAAAGCAAAGTCGTTCAAAACCTTTCAAATTTTCAATATCTGGAATGCTTTGGTTGCAATAAAAGAATGACTTTGAACATCCCAAAGACGGAAGGTCTCCATTCATCACAAATCTTCAAAAAGAACCCATGAGGTTCAACTCTAGAAGGAAATCTTCTTCTTCTTTTGATTTTAAAACTCAAAGAGAAACACCGGGTTTCTCAAACAACTTTCAACATAAAAAGAGTTTTGAAATTCCATTAATTCCACGATTGGTATTTCAAAATGAAACAAAGGTTTTCAGTCCTCGATGGAATTCAACATCTTTTAATCGGATTGACACAGCCTACAAATGGATTTCAAATTTCAGTAAACAAAGGTTTTCAGTCCTCGAGGTTGTTGTCTAATCTGATATTCAAGCATTCTTTGTTGTATGATACTTGATTGTGTTTTCTAAAACCTTGAGCAGAATCATCTCATGAATTTTCAAAATGTATTTTTTAAAAATACGATTCAAAATTCTGCTCAGGAAGACTATCTATCGAATAATCTTCATTATTTGAGGGGGAGTATTTTTTGTTAAAAGAAAACAAATTTTGTATTAAAAACGACTTGTGCACACATTTCAGTGTACAACTCGGGTTTCAAAGAAAGGAAAGTGCCTTGCTAAACCATTCTTTAAAACAAAACGTGCACTTATCCTAAAAACAAGAAGCAAGTTCTCACGCAAAGTTTATCTAAAACTTCTTAATCTTGAGCAAAATTTATTCAAAATTTTTCAAAAGGTTTTTCAAAACTTCTCAAAATTCTGCTCAAGATTTTTCAAATCTTTACTCCCCAATTCGCTCCAAAGTTTAAAAAATGTCAAAACTGATGCTAGTTTTGAGGGGGAGTATTTAAATGTATAAAGTTTTAGTTACCTTGAAGCAAAATTTATTCAAGAATTTTTTCAAACTTAAATTTCTAAATCTTTCAAAATTTTGCTTCAAGAAGACTCCTTCCCTCAAACTTTAAAAAGTTTAAAATTCTCAAAACATATGCGAGTTTTGAGGGGGAGTATTTCCAAAACAAAATGTTCAAAGTCATGCTTATTGGCTTGTGCACACATTACAGTGTACAACCCGCACTTTGTATTTAAAGGACCCTTAGGTACGCATCAGTGCCTCAATCCTCATATAAGGAGCGAAAGCTTCTTACTTTTGAGTAGAATTAATCAAAATTTTCAAAGTTTTTTTTTTACAATTCTGCTCAAAAGAACAAGTATTCCCTCTCGTATTCACAATCTCAAAAAGTTAGTTCACTATTTGAGGGGGAGTACTTGAAAGCTCTTTGTTCTTAAAAGTCAAAGTTCTTGTTGAAATCTCCCCATAAGACTCAAAAATCATATTTTAATCAAAAAGTTTCACAAAAACAACATTTATATGCTATTTTTGAGGGGGAGAAATGAAAAAGTGATTAAAATATGATGGAAAAAGCTGTATCTCGTATGAGCTCGACTCAGTTGTCACCCACGAATTGACGAAACATCAAAAGTCAGAAGCCGAAAGGACATGTTCCGGGACGGGTAATAATTTCAAGCTGGTCTAACCAATGATGTAAACGTGTCTCGCGAAGGACATGTCTGAGTAGAATGTACCGTTTTGAGAGATTTTTGTGAACTTGAATAGGCCGGGTAATAATTTCAAGCTAGTCTAACTAGTGATGTAAACGTGTCTCGAAGTGGTCTTGTTCACTTAAAGTCGATCTATTCAAAAGTGCCAACTCAACTCAACATGTGCAAATTTATTTTTAAACAATTACGAGCACATGTGAAGGGGGAGTATTTCTGAAAAAGCAAAACTCTCAAAGTGTTACCCAAATATGTTTTGTAATCATAAAACATTTTGAGAGATTTTCAAACAAACGGTTTATGGCAACAATAGGATAGTCATGGCGTTATAAGGTGACTAAGGTTAGGGAAAACCGTCCTATGATCCGCCAGAACCGGAGGGATCTACCCAAGGACATCACCAATAGTTAGAATTAGAAGTCCTTAGGTATAATATGAAAAAAAGGAGATATGAATGAAAGGAGAAAGAAGGGGTTGAAGAATTAAAAAGAAAAGCAAAGAAAAGGGTGAAAAGAAATAGCCCTCCATATGTTCAACCTTAGGACAGACACCGGGTTCGATTCACATGCTACTGGTTATTGCTAAGTCGACGCCGGTATTAAAGATTAAGACGTCATGGACCCAGTGACGCAATGCACCTAACCTTCTAAGCCACTCAAGTTCTCTCAAAAGAGCTTGTTTCATTCTCACGGGGAACCCTGCATAATCTATCGACCGTTCATTACGAGCTATGTTGATATTAAAACAAGAGACACCTCCCCAGTCTCCGTCGACTAAATGTGCACTTATTGAGTCTAGAGCCGCGAGATACATCAAAGATCTCTTAGGAACACTTAATATTTCTGCACTGGTGATTCTACATCAGTGGACACTAAGTGTAAATTATCGAGTCCTACGCAGATCTTAGCAATCTGCCGAGAACATTTATGAGAGGATTCATAATTGTGATTCTCTGTGATTGAATGGAAACTCCTGCCAGGTTCAACATCAAACAGCCCTGACAGCAGGTCACATTGGTAACTCCTTGTGGGTTACGCTTAGTGTTTTCGGTGGTTCCAAACGGTCTACAGTCGTGGGGTGATCTCCAGCGACTCACCCAATCGTTGATGTACTTAGGTATATCTTGTAAGCTCTCTCGAGGGCATCCGATTTGGGAACGACCTTGGTAAGGATTAGAGAGAGTCTTCACATTATGTTGTTGACGATCTCTAATTCCGAACCTGTAAGTACCAGATGTTTTATTACTAACAGTTTTATGCAGGTACAACCACCATCATGACACCAGTTTCCACATGCTCATACCTACATCTCAAAGTCAAAGGAAAGCTCTCTCAAAAAGATCGATGCATAGAAAAGGTCAAAGAAAGATTCCACATCACTTGAAAGAATCTACAAAGTTGAATGACAAAGATCAAAAGCTAAGCAAAGGTCAAAGAAAGATTCTATGTCAACACAAATGAATCTACAGCATTAAAATGAGAGATATGGATGCTTAATACAAAGTCAAAGATGTATGAGCATGTTGGAAAGGCGTAAATCCACTGGAGGCAAAGGAGTGACGAAAGGCAGATTATACCATCATTGGATCACTAAAACAACGATGAACACATAATGATGAACAAAGAACATTATTTCTTAAAGATTTTTTATGACATCTGAAGCAACAAAAGTCAAAGATTATGAAGTAAAGATATTGATGTCGCGCAACCTTTGATGACCGACCCTTAGGGGGAGATTATTAGGATCGTCTTTTATTATTATGAAGTGTCGGTCATTAAGTTTTGTAATAGGTTGCTTTAGTATATTATTATGTTTAGTTTTATGAATGTTTTTATGACATTTATGTTAAGTTTACACGTTTTGTTAAAGTCTAGGGGGCAATAGTGCTAATATGTGAAAGATGTAAGTTGCCCTAGACTAGCACTATAAATAGTGATGTAACCCTCCAAGGAGGGTGTTGGTTCTCTAGTTATTCATCTTCATTTTATTCACACACAAGAGTTCCTTCCATCCTCTCTTTCTCTCCACTCTCTCTCTCTCTCTCTCTAACTTCTTTCTCTCTCTAAGATTATATGGTTTCATTCTCGTGAATTGTTAGGAATCATCCTAACACGAGAATGTGATAACATTACGAGATTACATTAGTTATCTTTGTTAGGCTCAAATAAATGGACTGAAACCGTCATTTATGTAAAGTCAAGTGTTGTAAGGCCTATATAAACCCCTCCATACTTCCATGGAGGGGTGATGCTTTGTGTGTAATCTTATCCATTCCTTATTATCAATAAAACACCTAGTTATCCCTTCTCTCTCTAGTTTCTCTCTCTAAATATGGCTACTCTTTGGTATCACAATCCCTGACCTCCCGATTCACATAAATCAACCTAAAACACGATCCTACAAGTGGTATCAGAGCCTCGTTATTATTATTTTTGTGATGTATCTTGTCAAAAACGCAATATTTTTTTAACTGTTATTAAAAGTTTTTAACTGTTTTTATTATCTTTTTATTTTAACAGATTTTAAATGGTTTTTCATGGTCTAATAGATCTCGTCTGTGGTCTTTATGGTCAAACATATCAGATCTGGTGGGTTTATTGGTAAAAATCTCATTTTTATGGGTCTCGTTTTCTGGGAACTTTTGAAGATTATCGAGTAAGCTTAGCGATTTTCTCAGGTTATCGAGTAAGGGTTTCGCTTTATCGAGTTAGACATTGAGGTTTATCGAGTAAGGTGTATTGTGAAGCTGTGTATCGAGTAAGGATTGGCAAGTATCGAGTAACTTCACTTTTTTGGCGAGTTAGCCATTTACCTTATCGTATATCGAGTAAGGTTTCACTAGCTTACATCTAAACGAAACTCTACCTCTTTGAACCTGGGTTATCGAGTATGGAATAGCTATCGAGTAAGCCACCCTTTTATCGAGTAACCTTATCGAGTATGACTTACCCGTTTGACCTCAGGCTTTAATCATCTTCACTGGTCCAAATCAGTTAAAATGAAAAAGAAAAGGAAGGAGATGAGAAGCAGATTAACAGTTACTATAATAAACAGTCAACGACAACAAACCAACACTAGCAACTCCTCTTTCATATCTAATTACAAACACCATACCTCTAACCTCCTCAACTCAACCAAGACACGAATACAATAAGAAAACAACTCGAGATCTCAGATTGGTTTTTATCCTATCTCATGTGAGATGTAAAGAACATAAACGAACTTTTCATAATGATACAACCATCTCTTCACTGATCTTGTTAAGCCAAGGCTTAATATATTATATCCGAAACTAAAAGAATGACAAATAACAAATATGTTATTATCAATCTTTGGTTCGTTCAATGAAAAACAAAAACAACAAAACAAATTTAACCTACCAGAGACCCCATTGGACCTTGAAGCCGCAACTTTTTATGTACCTTGAATGAGCAACTAACTATTAAAGGAAGTCGTGGTGGGGGTGACTGAGTTTCTTTGTTCGGATATCAATATAGACAAAGTGTTGTTTGTGTTTGAGATTCGGATTTATAGGAAGAGGCTTGGGTTATTTTGTTGATTGGAGCGTTTTTTTTCTTGTTAGTCGGAATGAGATGTGCTTGTTGATTGGAGAGATTGCTTATGTTAGACTGAAATGAGATGCTCGTGAATGATTTGATTGGTTTCAAGATTTGGAGATGATAAGTTTGGGTGTTGGATCTTCCATAGAGAAAAGGGGGCGGATGTATTTATAATTAGGGTTTACAAAGTGTGTTATCAGGGTTGCTAGCTTTTAAATACCCGTGTTATTAGGGGTATTGGATTTGGACAGGTTATTTTTTGTGCTGGGCTTCATTAGTATAACATTCATTCTTGGACTGGGCTTATGACATGGGTCCGAAATTATGCTTTTGTGCTGAAATGATACACAACACAATTCGACTTGATATCTTTCACGTTATTGTAATACGTTTATGATCCAAAATGTTACATCAAAAACATGACATGGGGCTGAATATTAAATATGCAAATGTATTTTAATACATTGTGCTATTTTTGGGATAATATTAGCTAAAAGGAGTGGTCTTTTGGTTCTTAAAAATTTTCACGAGGATACAATTTTTGACAAGATTGGGAAACCATTATCAAGATTCATTAAAACCGTCAAAAGGGCTAGTTTTAAGCATTTAACCGCAAGATGTGACTATGGCGTTGATTCATTATTATTTATTTGAGGTTGAGGTGGAATATCACGGGTGCGTGTACTTAGTATCTGAAGATATCGGGGTTGGTTGGATGAAGATTCTTCGAGATCCTTGTTCGAGCTTTTAACCTTTACAATGACAAAGACTTGGATATCTAGTTATTTTTGTGATTCTTCCGCTCTATTACCACAAATAACTATCACTTTAAGGAGTTACGTTGTAGTTCTCAGTGTCACACGCTGTTGTGGATAATCAAGAGGTGATGTACATCTTATACTTGATGGTTGGTTGGTTGAAGAGTATAGAGTACTTAGGGAGTCGATGGAGCACGAACTCTCTACACCGCTCTTAGTCATACATTAGTGCAAGTTTAAGTCACATGTTCGGGCTATTTTACTTCAGTCTTAAGTTCGTAATATTGGGTTTTTCTCCATCAGTAGTCACTACAAAGAGCCTTCAGAATGATAATGGGGTCGGTAAAGAGTTAGCTAAGAGAAGAGTTTCAAAGAGTAGAGATGTTATCAGCAGTTGATTCTCATGGGCTATTTATGGTACTTCACACCTGTTTGGTTAATTTGACATATGGGGTTACGATGCCTCTGATTTTCCATCGTTAACATAGTGTATATGCTTCCGATTCCAAAGAAGGCATCGTGGGGGAAGATAGAGTGGGTGTTCTTTGAATTTTCTTGATTTCTTTGCGAAAACACTCATTTTCCACGAGGTTCTGAAATCAGGGGGAAGAAATGTGCACATCAGGGACGCATAACAGGTTCACGTGATCGAGCTTACAACTTTATTACTACCGGAAATACCTCCCCAGAGATGATCAGTGGTTCAGTTTTGTGATTCTTGTGTAATCGTTCCAACTCTCGCGGGTTATGGAATGTGAAGTGGCCTACATACGTGAGAAGATCTTGCTGATTTCTTGCATGTTACCCCTGAACAAA
>LBNU01016120.1:3584-17357 GCA_014162995.1 Artemisia annua
AAAGATCATCCTATACATCAAGGAAGTCATCTTGAGTCGTTTATCAATGAAGAATCAACAACTACGAGCTACAAAAGAATCTACAAAGATCTCAATGCAAGAATTCGAGATTTAATTTCAGGCTGGCCTCCCTTAAGGGGAGATTGTTAGGAATAAGATTTTGCATAAGAAAGATTCGGTCACCCCAGATATGATTAAGCATTGTTTAGCTCGTAGTATTTATAATAATTAGTAGAACGTAGATTAAAAATAGTTAGTATTCGTGGAAGAAGGACGGGTCTTTACCCACTGTATGCCTGATCCACAGCCCAAGTGGCAAAAACTCATGTACATATAAATACCCTCTCCATCCTTGGAGAGGGTGAACCTTCCCTAATCTATTTTCTTTTTTTTTTTTGGTTTCACTCTCTCTCTATATAACACCCTAAAATTTGAATTTAACATTTTCATTAATTATTTCCATTATACCATGAGTTTAAATAAATAAAATAAGCAGTATAAGTATCTTATACTTTATGTTAAGAAAATGAATACAAAGTTTTCCTAAGATCTTTATACACGTTTTCTTGATTTGATGAGATTCGATCACAACTGTTCTACACGTCCCCTCATTTATACAATTTCATTATTTCCTTATTTTCACGTATGACTTCTAAGAGATAAGACCATATTACAAATAATCATGTGCATATTATCTATTATTAGAAGATACATTCCTTTCACCTTGCCAAACTCTAAACCAAAAATATAAACGCCATGCACATTCCCTAATTAGTTCCTCTATGCATTTTGAAGATAACACCAAATAAATGTGGAAGATTTCTTCTTTTACTTTGTCCTCCAAAATCTCGGCATCATCCCTATTTTATTCCTCCTCATTCGTTATTTTTTTTTCAACCGTATATCACCTTTCATTCACATACAAAAACCTAAAATACCATAACATCGGCTGCTTAATTATCCCTAAGAAAACCAGTAAGCACGAAGTTTGTAACAAGGTTTTGTAATTAGATTCTTTGGTGTAATAAAGGTGGTTTGATATTGCGAAGGATCGGGTTCGAATTGATCAGTTCATGTTCGCGTGTAAAGTTCTGTTCGTACGTCGGTTACGAGACATGTAGGTGATCATCGTTCGAGTTTTGGGTTCGGTTGTGTCTCGTTGAATCTTTTGTGTTCGTGTTCGTGTTTTGTTTTCGATCATCAAGAGGTATCTCAGGAACTATCATCTAAACATTATACCTTACATTAATCATTTTCAATGCTGAATATATATCTCGTCCATATGTCGCATATTTTGTTTGCTATCATTTCGACATAAGAACATAAGATACTAATCATGAATATATGAACGCATAAGTAAGACCTTCGTTTCTGTTTGAACTCTTCGAACCTGTTGATATATATATACGTTTAAAACATGTGAACATGATCTTTTGTTTCATTAAAACATAAGTATATGAATCACTTAGATATTTGTCACATAAAGTAATGAACTATATAACATATTTGTCAATCTCATTTCTGTTTGGAAACTTTTCGAACGCGTCTGATTTACGTCTTGGAGTTGAGTTTTTCTTCTTGCTCATGCATGTTGTACGCATAATGTTGGAATGCATGGTATGTATTTTGTGGTGTGAAAGCGTATGGGTACATTGTTTTATTCATGATATTCAATTGTTTTAAAACAAAATAAAAGTTATATATGTATGTGTATGTATAAAATATGGGAAGTGCATAATTATATTATATGGGAAGTGCATAATTATATCATGGGTACGTTAAATAAACTTTAAATAATTTATTTGGCATTTTTAATATTAAATATTGATAAATTACATTTATGACCCTAAATTATGCTAAATTGACAAAAGTAACCCTAAACTATTATATTGGTCATTTTAACCCTTAAATATATTTAATTGTCATTTATAACGCTAAAGTATGAAATTACTAATTCGGGAAACCTGCTAAAAAAAATAGAAAGTTTCAAAAAATAGAAAGAAACCTAAAATGAGTAATCTGATTTAAAATGAGCTTATAAATAATAAGACAATCATTAATTCGTGTAGATTCGCTAAAGAAGGAGTAACTTCCTATCCTTGTTTCTGATATGGTTTCAGTTGCGGTTTGAGGTACAGATATTCTTCCCTTTTCAGTAGGGACTTCTCATGACACTCTTTGATCCTTGACTTTTCTATGATTCCTATTGATATGAGCCATTGCTATGATCCCTTTTGCTTTGATCCATGTGATATGATTCGTTGATATGATTTCTTTGATATGATTCTATGATTTGATATCCGTCTGCTATTCGTTTGCTATGATATGATTCATTTCAGTTTGATATGTTCTGTTGGATATGATATGATGTTGGATATGATATGATTTGTTCTGTTCTTATGCCCGAGTTTTTATTCTACTCATGGAGGTACCATGGGCGTGTCATTGAGGCACCGATGGCATGACACTTTCTGTGGAGGTGTGATTGATCCACGGCGTCCCCATTTGTCGGATATATTATGTGTACACTTGGATATTATGATATGTATGATTTGCTTTGTAGGGGGGGCGTATGGATGCATCCTAGGCTTGTCGGATTATGTTGGATTATTGTAGGGTGGGGTTGAGTGTGTGCTTTACACTTTCCCACGTGGGAGCTACCTACTCCATTTTGGTACTTAGAGGTCTCCCCTCTTTGTGCACTTTGATTTGTAGGATTATATGATTATATGTAGGAGATCTATTCGAGTGTCTCGGGTAGGTCGGCTCGTGGCTTCTTTTTGTTCGTATGTCTATTTCGGGTAGACAAGCCTTTGTTATTACGTGCTCATTATTCTCTTATGATTATGCTTACTTGATATCTTTATAATGCTTCATTCAGTTGACTTATGATATTTGTTCAGTTGATCATTAATCTCTTATGCATTTGACAGATGATATTCATTTCAGCAGGAGTTTATGATTTCTTTCCTTATACTTATATACATTTCGATTATTCGTTTTGTTATATATCTGTTCACTGGGCTTTTTAAGCTCAGCTGCATTTCTTTTCCTGCGGCAGGTTTTAGGTTGGAAGCTGGGATTGAGTGAAGAGTACATAGGAGCTTTAGTGGACTACCCCATGGACTAGAAGCCCATTACATCTCGACTAGTTTTGGATATGGATTGGATTAGACTTTGTTTAGTTGTACTTTCCTTTCTTTTATAGTTTTAGTATTCCTTTGTACTTTCAGATTTTTCCCTTGTAACCTTTTGTTTTAAGTCTTCCGCTTGCGTTGTATGCTTTGTATGCTTTGATATGTCACCATAATATGGCGCTTCGGACCCATGTCGGGTTGGGGTGTTACAATTATGGTATCAGAGTCCAGGCTGTGACTTGTAGTACATAAGTTATGGCCTGTGAAGTTTTGGACCCTTAGGTTTGCACCTTAGAAGCTTTAGGAATAACTTTGGAAGGTTTTGCCTTAAGTTTCTCCCCTTAAGAGCTTTAGTATGACCGGTGAGGATTGGGTAGATATATGATCAGACGTTGGTTAGTCATCTTGCTTCCGCATCACTCTGATTTTGCCTCTGGTTTTAGTAAGCCTTATAGGATCATTCTTTCCGGAGACTTAAGAAGATTTATGCGACATAAGTTTAGTATGCTTTGAGACTTCGTAGTCTGCCTTATAAGTTTCATTTCATGGAGTTATCACTTTCTTTTGAACTTCGATCCTTGTTTCGTTGTCATTCGTTTAGATGCCTTTCGTTCTTTCGGAGATTCGCGTATGTATAAATCCTACGTGTTCGATACATTCTATGACTTCTCCTTGCTTTTGATTCTTTCTTAATTATTGATTTTTGACCTTACTTATTCTACCCTTATGAACGTTTTGTGATTTTCATCATGTATATTCGATTGTCCGATGAATTCTGGAGATATTTGGAGACGATTTTGTTGTGCTAATTTGTTTANCTACGTGTTCGATACATTCTATGACTTCTCCTTGCTTTTGATTCTTTCTTAATTATTGATTTTTGACCTTACTTATTCTACCCTTATGAACGTTTTGTGATTTTCATCATGTATATTCGATTGTCCGATGAATTCTGGAGATATTTGGAGACGATTTTGTTGTGCTAATTTGTTTACATTGGAGATGTTCGATTCGATGTTATTCTGGATTTTGATTTGTTGCCTGCGTATTATGATGATGACGACTATCATTTTATGTTTGTCACCTTTGACGTTCTGTGAAGTTCATATTCTACATCATGATTCTTAACCTGATAATCGTTTATGACCAACTTGTTCTAAAACTCGTGCGTTGATTTCCCCACTTCTGTGAAGATACTTCTCTGATGAAACTCGCTTCGAGAGTTATTCGATTTGTTGAGAACGTTCGTTGTGTATCTTTGTGTGTTTTTGTTTTATTCGTGGAGAAGAATGATGATGGTATTTATTGTTGGAAGCTGAATCGTGTCTTATTTTGTGAAAAGAACGGGGCATTCTTAGAAATTTCTTTTCGTATTCGTTGTGATCTCTATGAACGTCCTAATGTTAATTATATTGGCTACCACTATGACTATTCCTATGAAATTGATAAATCGTGCCTTTCATGAATACTTGGACAAATTGTCATAGTATGACATATTAGGGTGTTCAGAGACGAAAGAGAAACACGAGACTCATCTTCGTTTTCGGTGTTGAATTTCTACGATGGAAGGGAGCAGTTTGAAGTGAACGGTCTTATCAACTCTATTCATCTTAGTTGTACTAATATGCATAGAGTCTTGAAGCAGGAGCCAGACGGGATGGTATGAAGATGGTGGTGACTACATCGGAGATTTTCACGCACAGGAGGAAGGACAACACGAGTGGAATTACAGTCTAGGACGGCTTGCTTGGAAGATGGGCAGAGATTTCTTCCAGCCGAAGATTATTCAAGCTACATGGTTCACCTACAATGATCGTGAAAGAGAATCGCATTTTGGTTCACGCTTCCGGAAGAAGAATAGAATAGTTAGACATTTCGGCAATTGAGGAAGTTTTGTTCGTGACGCGTTAGTTTTTGGATTCATTCTTATCCGTACGATTGATTCTACCTATTTTGTTATGCCTTCTGATACGTTTTGGGATACTCTGGTATGTGATTGTGATCGCCGATACGAAGTTATTATCCATCTCTGTATGAGACTCCTGCTACGTTTGATAATTCGATTTGTGCTCCTTCGACTTTGGCAAGTTCCTTTGTTCGTTTAGAATTCGGTAGGAGTTGATGAAGATTATTTATGGTTTAGTACTATCTCCTTATTTGTTTCGTAGGTATATGTGCTTCATGTATCTCTTTGTGAGATATCAACTATCATCTGTCATCTGTCATCTGCTATGCATTTGTTTCGCATTCGTTGGATCAGATTTGTTACGAATTGTGTTCTGTGAAGAGCCTGGGGCTATCCTTGTTGTCGGGATCGAGTCATGAGAAAATATTCTGTTTGTGAAGATTCTGTTGGAAGGACCTTCCCAAGCGTGAAGTTATTGGTTGTCGTTTCTTCTGTGATTTGCTACATCTCCGTCTAACTTTTACGAATCCAATTTCGCGGACGATATTTTTAGAGGGGAAGAATTATAACACCCTAAAATTTGAATTTAACATTTTCATTAATTATTTCCATTATACCATGAGTTTAAATAAATAAAATAAGCAGTATAAGTATCTTATACTTTATGTTAAGAAAATGAATACAAAGTTTGCCTAAGATCTTTATACACGTTTTCTTGATTTGATGAGATTCGATCACAACTGTTCTACACGTCCCCTCATTTATACAATTTCATTATTTCCTTATTTTCACGTATGACTTCTAAGAGATAAGACCAGATTACAAATAATCATGTGCATATTATCTATTATTAGAAGATACATTCCTTTCACCTTGCCAAACTCTAAACCAAAAATATAAACGCCATGCACATTCCCTAATTAGTTCCTCTATGCATTTTGAAGATAACACCAAATAAATGTGGAATATTTCTTCTTTGACTTTGTCCTCCAAAATCTCGGCATCATCCCTATTTTATTCCTCCTCATTCGTTATTTTTTTTTCAACCGTATATCACCTTTCATTCACATACAAAAACCTAAAATACCATAACATCGGCTGCTTAATTATCCCTAAGAAAACCAGTAAGCATGAAGTTTGTAACAAGGTTTTGTAATTAGATTCTTTGGTGTAATAAAGGTGGTTTGATATTGCGAAGGATCGGGTTCGAATTGATCAGTTCATGTTCGCGTGTAAAGTTCTGTTCGTCCGTCGGTTACGATACATGTAGGTGATCGTCGTTCGAGTTTTGGGTTCGGTTGTGTCTCGTTGAATCTTTTGTGTTCGTGTTCGTGTTTTGTTTTCGATCGTCAAGAGGTATCTCAGGAACTATCATCTAAACATTATACCTTACATTAATCATTGTCAATGCCGAATATATATCTCGTCCATATGTCGCATATTTTGTTTGCTATCATTTCGACATAAGAACATAAGATACTAATCATGAATATATGAACGCATAAGTAAGACCTTCGTTTCTGTTTGAACTCTTCGAACCTGTTGATATATATATATATATATATATATATATATATATATATATATATATATATATATATATATACGTTTAAAACATGTGAACATGATCTTTTGTTTCATTAAAACATAAGTATATGAATCACTTAGATATTTGTCACATAAAGTAATGAACTATATAACATATTTGTCAATCTCATTTCTGTTTGGAAACTTCTCGAACACGTCTGATTTACGTCTTGGAGTTGAGTTTTTCTTCTTGCTCATGCATGTTGTACGCATATTGTTGGAATGCATGGTATGTATTTTGTGTTGTGAAAGCGTATGGGTACATTGTTTTAGTCATGATATTCAATTGTTTTAAAACAAAATAAAAGTTATATATGTATGTGTATGTATAAAATATGGGAAGTGCATAATTATATTATATGGTAGTGTGAGTATATGAGTTAAGTAAAACGAAGTCGGATTAGTAAATCTTGGGTCGTCGCGGCATAAATATTAAGATCGTGGGTACGTTAAATAAACTTTAAATAATTTATTTGGCATTTTTAATATTAAATATTGATAAACTACATTTATGACTCTAAATTATGCTAAATTGACAAAAGTAACCCTAAACTATTATATTGGTCATTTTAACCCTTAAATATATTTAATTGTCATTTATAACGCTAAAGTATGAAATTACTAATTCGGGAAACCTGCTAAAAAAATAGAAAGTTTCAAAAAAATAGAAAGAAACCTAAAATGAGTAATCTGATTTAAAATGAGCTTATAAATAATAAGACAATCATTAATTCGTGTAGATTCGCTGAAGAAGGAGTAACTTCCTATCCTTGTTTCTGATATGGTTTCAGTTGCGGTTTGAGGTACAGATATTCTTTCCTTTTCAGTAGGGACTTCTCATGACACTCTTTGATCCTTGACTTTGCTATGATTCCTTTTGATATGAGCCATTGCTATGATCCCTTTTGCTTTGATCCATGTGATATGATTCGTTGATATGATTCCTTTGATATGATTCTATGATTTGATATCCGTCTGCTATTCGTTTGCTATGATATGATTCATTTCAGTTTGATATGTTCTGTTGGATATGATATGATGTTGGATATGATATGATGTGTTCTGTTCTTATGCCCGATTTTTTATTCTACTCATGGAGGTACCATGGGCGTGTCATTGAGGCACCGATGGCATGACACTTTCTGTGGAGGTGTGATTGATCAACGGCGTCCCCATTTGTCGGATATATTATGTGTACACTTGGATATTATGATATGTATGATTTGCTTTGTAGGGGGGTCGTATGGATGCATCCTCGGCTTGTCGGATTATGTTGGATTATTTTAGGGTGGGGTTGAGTGTGTGCTTTACACTTTCCCACGTGGGAGCTAGCTACTCCATTTTGGTACTTAGAGGTCTCCCCTCTTTGTGCACTTTGATTTGTAGGATTATATGATTATGTGTAGGAGATCTATTCGAGTGTCTCGGGTAGGTCGGCTCGTGGCTTCTTTATGTTCGTATGTCTATTCGAGTGTCTCGGGTAGACAAGCCTTTGTTATTACGTGCTCATTATTCTCTTATGATTATGCTTACTTGATATCTTTATAATGCTTCATTCAGTTGACTTATGATATTTGTTCNTATATGATTATGTGTAGGAGATCTATTCGAGTGTCTCGGGTAGGTCGGCTCGTGGCTTCTTTATGTTCGTATGTCTATTCGAGTGTCTCGGGTAGACAAGCCTTTGTTATTACGTGCTCATTATTCTCTTATGATTATGCTTACTTGATATCTTTATAATGCTTCATTCAGTTGACTTATGATATTTGTTCAGTTGATCATTGATCTCTTATGCATTTGACAGATGATATTCATTTCAGCAGGAGTTTATGATTTCTTTCCTTATACTTATATATGTTTCGATTATTCGTTTTGTTATATATCTGTTCACTGGGCTTTTTAAGCTCAGCCGCATTTCTTTTCCTGCGGCAGGTTTTAGGTTGGAAGCTGGGATTGAGTGAAGAGTGCATAGGAGCTTTAGTGGACTACCCCATGGACTAGAAGCCCATTACATCTCGACTATTTTTGGATATGGATTGGATTAGACTTTGTTTAGTTGTACTTTCCTTCCTTTTATAGTTTTAGTATTCCTTTGTACTTTCAGATTTTTCCCTTGTAACCTTTTGTTTTAAGTCTTCCGCTTACGTTGTATGCTTTGTATGCTTTGATATGTCACCATAATATGGCGCTCCGGACCCATGTCGGGTTGGGGTGTTACACTCTAAGGTTTCATTCTCTCTCTACTTTCTCTCTCTATCTTTCTTCTCTTCCTCTTTCTTTATCTACTACATCCATAAACACTAAAACAAACCATGTTATGATTATGTGTATCCTACAATTTTTCCAGAAAGGTGTTTGTTTTGGGGTTTTGTTTTGGGCAAGACCAACTCTTTAGTCAACTAGGCAAGCATTTTCATAGTGGAATTTACATGAAAAGTATACATGCAAGCAAATAGACATATAATCATAATTAAGCATGCATATTAAGCTAATAAGTAATTAAGCAATCAATATCACCTAAAGCAACTAACTAAAGTAAAGGCACCTATTAGTGGCAAACTATTGATGGAGCAAATGTGACAATGAAATTCTTGATTATGTTCTAGTGTGTGCCTATATGAAACAAATGTGGAGTAAAGATTCTTTCGACTCTTATGAAAACCAAATAGTCCTAAGAAACAATCTTTAGTCTCCTTGAATTAACTTGGCTCACTTCTAAATGTCATATGTAAGTATACATTGGATTATATACTTATAGATAACGAGAGTGAGACTATTATGCATGATTTGAGAGAAAAACGTTTTTATCATTATTCAACAATGAATTTTCCTAATCATGAGAATGGTTTTAAAATGAATTGAGGTTTTTCTTGAAAGTATAATTATGCAAACAAAATATCTCAATTCCTGATTTTGTGCAAAATAAAATCATAGACTCAGATTTGAGAAGAAAGAAGAAAACATCGAACATTTTTATCATCAGATGGCCGGCCCCCTTAAAGTGAGGCCGGTCCCCTTATATTTAAGGGGGCCGCCCTTATAACTTTAAGGGGTCCGCCCATCTGACAACTAAAAATGTCCAGAATTTTGAAAATTTCAGAAAGTTTTGATCCTTCAAGAAAATGTAATCAATTTGTTCCATCATTCCTAATCCTAAACGCAAGTGGTTAAATAATTCACGCTTAAGGGGCTTAGTGAATATGTCAGCAATGTTATCTTCCGAAGCTACCTTTTCTATTGTAATGTTTCCTTTTTGTACATTATCCCTAAGGAAGTGATGACGTATTTCTATATGTTTAGTCCTAGAGTGTTGAACGGGATTCTTACTTAAATCTATAGCTCCTTTGTTATCGCATATAATAGGGATATTTTCTAACTTAATGCCATAGTCTACGAGAGCTTGTTTCATCCATAGTGCTTGTTGACAGGCCTTTCCGGTGCTTACGTATTCGGCTTCGGTGGTAGAAATAGCAAGAGCGGTTTGCTTCTTCGAAAACCAAGATGTTAAACAACATCCCATAAACGTGCAAATTCCGCTAGTGCTCTTTCTATCTACGTAGTCTCCCGCATGATCCGAATCCGCATAGACAATGGTTTCTATGCCGGATCCCTTAGGATACCATAATCCTAAGTGTATAGTGCCTTTAATGTATCGGAAGATACGCTTAACTGCTTCTAGGTGAGAGGTTTTGGGATCCTCTTAAAAGCAAGCACAAAGTCAAACACTAAACATGATATAGGGTCTACTTGCCGTTAAGTATAGTAAACTACCTATCATTCCTCTATACTTAACATTATCTACGGACTCACCTTCTTCATCTCTTGTGAGTTTGACTTCTGTAGACATGGGTGTCTTAAGTGGTTTAGAGTCTTCTAGGCAAATTTCTTAAGCATTTCCTTAATGTACTTAGATTGGTTAAAAAATATTCCATCTTCTAGTTGTTTTATTTGTAGTCCTAAGAAGAAGTTTAGTTCTCCCATCATACTCATCTCAAACTCATCATGCATGATTTTGGCAAATTCATCACACATTTCTTGACAAGTTGAGCCAAATATAATGTCATCGACATATATTTGAACAATGATAATATGTGGGTCACTTCTTTTAGTGAAGAGAGTGTTGTCTACCATTCCCATGGAATAATTATGTTTAACCAAGAATGCCTTTAGTCTATCATACCAAGCCTTTGGAGCTTGCTTAAGACCATATAAAGCTTTCTTTAGTTTATAAACATAATCAGGTTTTGCGAAGTCAATGAATCCTGGAGGTTGTGCCACATATACCTCCTCATTGATAAAACCGTTAAGGAATGCACTCTTCACATCCATTTGGTATAGCCTAAAATCTAGGGCGCAGGCATAAGCTAAAAGGATTCTAATGGATTCTAATCTAGCTACGGGGGCATAGGTTTCGTCATAATCAATTCCTTCTTGTTGATTATAACCTTGGGCGACTAACCTAGCTTTATTCCTAGTTACTATTCCATTCTCATCTAATTTATTCCTAAATACCCACTTAGTTCCTATTATGGTCACATTCCTAGGATTTGGAACTAGTTCCCAAACATCATTTGTTTTGAATTGATTTAATTCTTCTTGCATAGCCATAATCCAACTTTCATCCTTTAGGGCTTCATTTATATTCTTAGGTTCTATTGTTGACACAAAACAAAAGAAGTTATTTTTGTCTTGCGCTTGTGATCTAAGTGTTCTTTGATTTAGGTGGCCTATGATGTTGTCTAATGGGTGTGACTTAGATTCCTTAATATTTACAACCTCGTTTTCTTCTAAAGTTTCTACTTCAATATCATTGCCTAAGGGTTTTGTTTTACTAACCTCAATAGCTTCTTCCTCTATAACATCATCATCTTCTAAGGGTAATGTCTTAGGTGGTGGAGGAGTTTCATCAAAAGTTACATTTAGAGATTCTTTTACTTTCATGGTATGTTTATTTAGGACTATGTATGCTTTACTATTTTGCGAATATCCTAGAAAAATTCCTTCATATGACTTAGGGTCGAACTTGTGAGATAATCCTTTGTATTAAGAATAAAGCATTCACTTCCGAATACCCTAAAGTAGCCTATATTTGGTTTACTACCTCTTAATAACTCATAAGGAGTTTTTCCTAGAATTCTTCTAATAGACACCCTATTAAGTATATATGTTGAAGTATCTACGGCATGACACCAAAATTTTTGTGGGATAGATTGCTCATTTAACATGGTTCTACTCATTTCTTGTAAAGACCTATTTTTCCTTTCTACTACCCCATTTGATTGAGGAGTACGTGGAGCGGAAAAGTTGTGAGATATTCCATTCAAATCACAATATTTTCCGAATTGTACTTCGTTATCAAATTCCCTACCATGATCCGTCCTAATTGAGACTATAGGGCATCCTAGTTTATTTTGTATCATTTTACTAAATGTCTCAAATTTTTCAAAGGCTTCGATTTTATCGCTTAGGAACCTAGTCCAAGTGTATCGTGAATAGTCATCTACTATAACTAAGGTGTAGCGGTTGCCACCGTAGCTCCGCACCGCGGATGGACCGAAGAGGTCCATGTGAAGTAGTTCTAGGCATCTAGTAGTGGATACTCTATTCTTAGCTTTATGACTAGCATGTGCTTGTTTTCCTATTTTACAAGCATTGCAAAAGTGTTGATTATATTTTAGACTAGGCAAGTTTCTAACTAATTCCTTAGACACCAAAGATTGTATTTGTTGCATGTTTGCATGACCTAATCTCCTATGCCACAAGGTGGAGTTTTCATCTAAGGTTGCTAGGCATATCTTATCTTCCAGTTTATCTCCTAGTTTCATAACATATACGCCACCTTTCCTAATTCCTCTACCTATGACTTTATCATCCTTAATAATTATACTATTCTTATCGGTAAAGGTAACCCTACACTTATTGTCACATATTTGACCTATACTAAGCAATTTATATATTATCTACATGTTCAACATTTTCAATAGTTAGGGAGTCTTGAGAAATCGTACCTTTGCCTATGATTTTTCCACGACGATCACTACGAAAAATAACATTACCTCCATTGTATGCTTTGTATGTAGAGAATAACTTGTGATTCCCCGTCATGTGTCTTGAGCACCCGTTATCCTTTACCCATTCATCGGGCTCCAAATTAATTCCTAGGCATATTTCATTTGATGCTTGAGCGACAAAACATTCTTGTTTAGTCTTTTTGTCTTCATCATCAAATCTTTTCCTTCGTGTTGTTTTCCTTTTGTCTTGTGCTCTTTGTCGCTTTTTAATGAGTCTTTTGAATTCTTTGACAACCTTTGCATATTCTTCGTCTTCACTTTCGGAACTAGAATCGTCATCGTCATTGTCACTTGGTTCCTTCTTTCTTGTCATCTCTACATAATCTTCTTGTTCACTCTTGTTATGGCTCATGTTGTTTTCGGCATCATTACCTTCACATGAAACATTTGAACTAGTAGCACTTGTACTTCAACTAAATATTTATCTACTATACTTTATTTTGCTACTAACTCGTGTGCAAGTTTTTCTTTTGCTTGACATTCTTCTTGGTGATATTTTGAAAGACTTTTCCACATGTCGTTTGCCGTTTGACAAAAAAATATTCTTTCATACTCAACACTTGGTAGAGCTTTGTATATAATGAATTTTGCCAAATTATTTTGTTTTTCAAAAATGGTCTTTATTGATTGAATATCACCAATTGAAATGACATGCCAAAGATAATAGTCTATTGATTTCACATAACTTTCGAATCGATTTTTCCATTCAAGAAAACTTTCATTTTCAAGAAATGGTGGTTTGAAAACAATTTTCTGTCACACCCTGAATTTACCTGTTATATGGCAGCGGAATGGAATACCTGGGTGTAACGAACAGGGCATCTCATACAAGGTTATATTGAACGACCTAAAGTGTCGTTTTGAAAATACATCGTTTGATCATTAAAACATTCAGAGTTTACAAAATAGGTCCCATAATATTTTCAGGTTTACTAGAATAACCAAACATGGTGACTTGCATAATGACCATCATGGAGTCGAAGAGTCGACGCGATCTTACCCTTTCATTTTATGCACTTAATGTAACGTTTGATCAAAGTTGAACTATTTTTCATGAACCTTATAACACCAT
>LBNU01016121.1:21835-64335 GCA_014162995.1 Artemisia annua
GCCAATTGTCTTAGGGTTTATTTTTCCAACGCCATATTATAACAGCGTCAGCTTGTGTGGGTGACGGCGTCACGTCGCCAATCATCTTAGGGTTTGTTTTTCCAATGCCATATTATTATGACGACATCATCTTGTGTGGGTGACGGCATCACAAGGGTCGTGACAGCGTGACAAAGGCCGTCTCCACACACCGACCTAGCACAAAACCACTTCAAAATTGCACTTTCTGAGCACTTCTGACGACAACGTCACACTTGCCGGTCACAAACTTGAAACTTGTGTTTTTCTTCCGTTCTTCGTCCAAATAAGCCCGAGTTCCGCATGTTTCTAGCAAAAGCACTCTCAAACACCTAAAACTCTAAAAGAAAGGATTTAAGGCAATATATTTCATCTTCTAAATTACAAATCTCCTCTCATATAATACAAGTTCAAAAAATCGTAACTATGCTATATTAAAGAAGTATTAACGAAATACAAAAACTGAAAAAACACTGTATCAACAATTGTGCGTATGACTTATGTCAAAACCCCGTACTGGGCATTAAAACTAGTGGATATATAACAGTTTCGGGGGTGTGTTTGTTAAAAATAGCAGTGGGCTGTGAGCAGTAGCCACAACTCACAGCTTCTTAAAGAATCATTGAAAAATGAGCATTCTAAAGAAATAGCAAAGCTCACCGCACCTTTGCCAAACAACTACTAAAAATCAAAATGCTCATTGTTTACCGCTCATCGCTCTTAAAAGCTTCACTCCGCTCCGTGCCAAACATACCCGATATGCAAGTATAATTTTATTTTATTTATTTATTTTTAAAGCCAAGGATAAGAAAAATGTAATGAGCCAAAGTGGAAGGCAGTAAAATGTATTTACTGTGAAGAAAGTCTTTCATATATATATTGAGAAAAACCACAAAGACGAGAAAGAGAGAGAGAGAGAGCTTAAAAACCAAGCAGGAAAACCCTTCCTGTCCACCCAGTACAAATTTAATTTAATTATGGCACAATCGACTAACAGCAGCAGCAGCAGCAGATCAAGAGACCTCGATAAGCTTCTCCTACGCCCTGGTCATCTTGTGGCCTCCACTTTCGAACCAGGCACCCAAGTAACAATCACTCCCTGCAGTTTATTTATTTATTTATTTTTAATTATTATTTACACTATGTTTGTTTGTTTGTTTGTTTGTTTGATTAATATATAAATAAAAAAAAGCTTCGGGATGATCTTGAAGAGTATGTGAAAATATTGGTAGTTGGTGCTGGTGGATTGGGATGTGAACTTCTTAAAGACCTTGCGTTATCCGGTTTCCGTAATCTCGAAGTCATTGATATGGATACCATTGAAGTCTCTAACCTTAATCGCCAGTTTCTTTTTAGGTTTGTACTTTCTTATGCTTCTTAGCCTTTTATGATAAACATACATACTTTTCTAAGATTAGTTAGTTAGTCACAGTGAGAACCTGTTCGCAAATATCTACCCTATCAGTCTTAGGGGCGCAATTCCTTTAGTGTAGTATTATTTTTGCCTTTTCTTGTCAAACCCTAAAAAATCAAAGGATTTCATTTGATTGGTTATTAAATATCGGTTTTTGAAACAACCGATTTTGTAATAGTTTTATGTTTTTCCAATAGATAATGTTCTTTTATTGCTTCTACTTTATAAGAAATTAGTTATCTTGATTTGTTATCTTCAGGCTTCAGGATGTTGGGAAGCCAAAAGCAGAAGTGGCTGCTAAGCGTGTCATGGAAAGAGTCAGTGGTGTAAATATTGTGCCACATTTTTGTCGAATTGAGGATAAAGAGCTCGACTTTTACAGTGAATTTAGTATTATTGTGCTCGGTCTTGATTCCATTGAAGCTCGAAGTTACATAAATGCTGTGGCTTGTGGCTTTTTAGGTTTGTATTTTTCTAATTATGTTACAGATTTTTATGCTAAAGATGATATGGCTAGTAACATGTTTCTTATGGATATAAGCTAAGTTCTAAGTTGACAACAGCTTCAGCATTCTCATTGCAATTTAAGATAGAAGCTTGAATGAGATTAACACTAGTAATTTTGAACTAAAGCATGTAGTAACTTCATTGGAGTGTAGAGCTTGTGACAGAGGTTTGCATATACCATGAAAAAAATGTCTCTAGTTCAGGCTCTGTGTCTAAACATCTGTATTAGGTTTGGAAGGCTTTAAGCAGTGTGATTCTATGAGGTAGTGTTCTCAAACAAAAAAAGATCGCATCTTTTCTCAGTAGCTTTATCTGACTGCCATGTATGGCAATAATTACATGAAAACCAATAATAGACTTTTGAACTGTTGGTAACTTAAGATTAGGGCCTGTTTGGGAAGCTTATGAAACGTAAGCTAATTTGGGCTTATTTTTGATAAGCTCCAATTTTACGGCTTATTTTGAGACTTGTCGGCTTATATAAGTTTATTAAAAATACTTAGAGCCGACAACTAGTAACATAGATCATTTTTTGGTTGGCATGCATTTAGATTATTATTATTTTTTGTGTGTGTGCACTGCATCAGTTGATCTAGCAATTTTATGTTAGCATGTTGTTTAAACACATACCCACTCATTTGTTTAGTAATATTCTAGATTCAGTTATCATGAGTTTTTGTTGATATGAAAAAGTATAACATGTAAGTTGAATTTCAATTTTCAACGTTAAACGTGTTAGATGTTTCAAGGTCTATTTTTGTAGGGATGTTTTTTGGCTTGTAATCCCATTTAGGTAGGTAGGTAACATGCTCTATTTTTATAATGTGAGTGAATAGTAAAATATGGTGGATTTAGAAATATCATGTTAAAATGTGAGTACACTGTGCTATATGCTATTGGTCGTAGACTCCTAGAGATGTTATGTAGGTTAATGATACAAACTTCCAATACACAGTTTTTTGCCTTTTAAAAGAAAAAGTATCCTGTTTCTGGTAAAAATTCGTTGTGAACCCTCGATTTATGATGTTATACCTGGTTCCTTCATGGTAAATCTATGGTTTTCCACAAGGATTTTAGAGGGCACATGGTGTGCTCTGTTAGTTCAGTTTCTATTTAGCTGTCTATGCCATTGGCTGAGAATTTGTAATTGTTTATTTTTGCTGGCCTTATCATTGTTTCACTACATATTTTTATCGCTCATCTTATATGCTGTCATGAGATCAGCATATTTAGCTGCAAAATGCAAATCGGAAGTTTTAGCTCATTCGTATTTAACTTCTTGAAATCAGAATACGACTCTGAGGACAACCCAAGAGAAGAAACTATGAAGCCTATGGTAGACGGTGGAACTGAAGGTTTCAAGGGTCATGCTAGAGTTATTTTACCCGGGATGACACCATGCTTTGAATGCACCATTTGGCTTTTTCCTCCACAAGTCAAGTTTCCTTTATGTACTCTAGCAGAAACCCCAAGAACTGCAGCTCATTGCATTGAATATGCTCACCTAATTAAATGGGACGAGGTAATCATGAAGCGCTAAGTAATTTCTTTGTCTAATGTGCTCTGCTCTATAATCATTATTGAACATACCATTGCAGGTGCATAGTGGAAAGTCCTTCGATCCTGATAACCCTGAACATATGCAGTGGGTTTACTTAGAGGTTAGCTGTTCTGCTGTTTTCTTACTTTGGTTTGAAGTTATGTTGTCTTAGTCTCCACTCATGTTCAACTCTAATTGACAGGCTTCCAAGAGAGCAGAACTATTTGGCATTCAAGGAGTCACATATTCGTTGACACAGGTAGATTAACTTTTAGTGTAGAATCACTATTTTCTGTATTCACTGGTTTGACTATGGTATATCAGAGTGTTATGTCAAATAAAATATATGAGTTATTCAATCATTGTCACTTATTGTGGGATGTGATAGTGCTTATTTTCGTAATAAGATATTTCTCTATCATGATTAGGTCCGGATGGTTAAATACTCAATTATTTGGATGTCATCATATTAATAATAAAAAGTTTTGAATGCCTTATAGATCAACCTTTTTAAACGGTGCTTTCAGATCTATTGTCTTTTTTATATGGTTATAAGTCCATGATCATTTTTCTGTTTGTTTACAGGGTGTGGTGAAGAATATTATACCAGCTATAGCATCTACAAATGCGATAATATCAGCTGCATGTGCTCTCGAAACTTTGAAGCTTGCATCAGGATGCAGTAAAACTTTGTCAAATTATCTAACGTATGCCCCATATCCTTGTTCATTGTGTGTTATTTTCAACCTTGAATAAACCTCATACTGCTTATAATATTTCTGAAGACTTTTTAATAATGATTGCCTATATTTATAATGGTTGAACACTGAACCCCAGTAAGTGTTTATTAAAATCATCTGGACTTCTCACTTTGGAAATAGATCAATAACTCTGTTTAGGAATTAGAGTTTCAATCCTATATTTTGTATATTTTCAGTCAATCATTTTGCAAACAATGCGACTTTAGTGTGTTTTTCTTCGTGTATTCTATCACCATTAATTACTAACTTTTCTTGTGTAGGTATAATGGTGTTGAAGGCCTTCATACTAAAGTCACAGAGTTTGTGAAGGATAAAGAATGTCTTGTTTGTGGTCCTGGCATCCTCATTGAGCTGGATACTTCAGTCACCTTGAAATCGGTAAAACAATTTTTTTTTTTTTTTTTTTTTTTTTTTTTTTTTTTTTTTTTTTTTTTTTTTTTTTTTTTTTTTTTTTTTTTGTTGCTTGTTCCTTCAAGACATTGTGTTACAGACTTCTTCAATTTTACATGTTTGATGCATTTTAAAAGCCATTAGACTAGCGGTATCAAGGTCTAAAGTTATGGTGTGCTTCCCCTATAGGGTTAAGGGTGCACCCATTGTGGACATATGTGTAGTTTAGGGTGAAGTGAAGTTGGCCACATAAATGAGGGACAACTTATAACTGTTTTATTAATTGGTTAATCCCTATTTTAGTTACTGAATCGATGACTAAATATGATTCCGGGATCTGTAGTCCCAGTTTTGCAGCTACTCGTAGTCATTAGTATGTGTCTCTTAGATTAGGTTAGCATCACCTATCGTAAACGTTTACTTGATCTAAATAGATGTCGTATAAACTCTTTTTTTAGCTCCGAATTATTTTCTGCCTACAATTTGGGTGAAGATGAATGCTGAAGGCCATTGTAAGGTTAGAATTTGGAACCCAAACCCAACCAACAAAAGAACAATGTATGAGAAATGATAGTCAAACTCATACCAATCCTATATTTATATACCCTTTAGTGAACCCATGTTAGCGTACCAATCGCCTACTTAGTGTTCCTGTTGTTGCGTTACACATCGAATGTGATTAAAAGGTCGAGGTATGAAAGCTGATAAAGATCTTTATTACTATCAGGTTAAGAAATTTCAGTGACTGAATCAAATCAGATGTCTAGTAAAGAAACATTAACTGGGAAAAGGTAACGACTAATAACAGAATATGGGAACATGATGCTTGTGAGCAATCTATGCAAATGCATAATTTTTGTTATAACTATTAAGCAAAATCCTTTTCTTTTTTTTTTTTTTTTTTTTTTTTTTTTTTTTTTTTCTCAAAATTATTTAGTGTTTGAATTCTGATAAATACCATAATTATAATAAGTCATCTCCATTACTTCATTTTCATTCTTATCTTTAGTATCTTAAGGACATAGCCGCAAATTATTTGCTATTGTATACTGCTTAATCGAATCACAAAATATTTTGCACTCAAGAGGAGCATGTGTAAACTCCCAGAACCGATACTCTCTGAAAGCTTATAATCCCTGAATCATACCCCTCCTGAACCATAAACCTGATAAAAAAACAAAAAGCCTGATAACATTAAGACAGTAACCATAACCTTCCAATTCAGATCTAATTTACACACAGAAATCACCCTAATTAGTGATATTTTAGCTCTAGGTTTTTGGTATATAAAGCCAGATACAGATTGTGGAACTTGTGTAAAGTATCCATTGCCACTGGTATAATCAACAAGGACAAAGTTTCAGACACAAGAAATGACAAAGTGAAAAGTAGAACTAACTTGACTAGTTACTCTAGACTCCAGAGAATACAGGATAAAGTTAAAACTTAGAAGCAAAATAGAATATTGTAGATTTCTTGTGAACAGTCAGAGAAGGATATCTCATTTGTGCCACTTGCCAGTTTTGAGCTTCGTTGGAATTTATCAGCCAGAATGCCAGATGATGCTTTATCATCTCAGCTTGATCATTCATGTATCTGAAATCTCTTTTTTGTCAGATTTGTCCCAAATGAAAGTATTAGTAATACATTCTCCAATAGTACGGCAGACTAGGAGCACTTCTAATAGGCACTGCATCAAGTTATAAGAGTTGTAAAACCCAAGTCGATACGTAGTAGCCAATAATTATGAATTAAGTGAATTAAGCAAGGGTTTATTCCATATGCCAAACAAGGTTTACGGAAGTCTAAGGCTATGATAATCTGGTAGAGAAATACTCGTAGTTGAATTGATGATTATTACTGTAACTTGCAATAAGTAGACATACCAATGATCCTTCAAGGATTAGGCAAATGACCCGCAACAAAAAATAATGTAAACAAAAAACAATAGAATATGTACCTTAATAGAAGTAGAATTGAACTTGCTTCTTTATGTGGCTTTTATGTTTTATTTCTAAGCTTCCAAAACCCACTTGTTTGTTTTCAATTCACATGTTTTCATCCAACCAACTCTCAAGTACTGTAAGTATTGGCATCTTTTGAATCGTGCAAAAAACATGTAACAGATTAGTGACCGAACATTGTGTTATCATTAAATGCATTACATGGCATGGCTTTATGTACTTCTAGTTTTTATGTTACTTATTGCATTTGATTTAGATCTCCGTCATTTCGTTGTCCTGTCTTCATTTGAGACAAGAAATTGCTTTCAAGTAGATCTTTGACCTTAATGCTACAGCTAATGTCTCTACATGTTGAAGACGTGGTGTGTTCTTGTCTAAAGTTATAGATTTCTTGGTTTTCTGAGATTTAAACTACTATTCTATGCATTCTGTTTGTTTTCATTTGGGAATCACCAAGTATGGACTTAATCTGAGCTTAATCTACATTTTTTTTTTTTTTTTTTTTTTTTTTTTTTTTTTTTTTTTTTTTTTTTTTTTTTTTTTTTTTTTTTGGTAACAGTTCATCGATCAACTTGAAGATCATCCGAAGCTCCTCATAGCAGGAGCAAGTGTGACACACGGAAGGAATAATCTTTACATGCAGGCACCTCCAACACTTGAAGAATTGACCAGATCAAACCTCAGCTTACCATTATTTGACTTAATGGACAAATCTTCAGAAGGCATTGTGCATGTGACTGGACTAGCTGGCAAGGGTGACAAGAAGCAATCTTGCCTGAGAAAACTGCGCGTTGCCTTCAAGGGCGTTGGTGGAATTACGGATACGGACATGGCTGGTGGAGCATGAAGTATTTCTACTTAGCATTATATTTTGTATCCATTTTTGGGCTGGTTTTGAAATGGTATACTATCTGCAAAGACCTTTGGGAAAAAAATGTTAATCCTTTAGATGTTATTTATTTGTTTAGGAGTTATAGCTATGCATCCCATGATTCAGGAAATATTTAACCCCTCACAAAGACATGGTAAGCCATGTAATATTGACTTTTGGCATTGTTTTGAGGCTTGTAGTTCATTGTATGTGTCCTTATAACTGTTGCAGTCTCCTTCAGATCATTCCTACTTAGTGCGTGTTTGTTAAAAGTAGCAATGAGCAGTAGCTGTGAGTAGTAGTTACAACTTACCGTTTTTTAAAAAAGCATTGGAAAATTAGCATTTCTAAAAATTAGCCCCTCTTTTGCCAAACGACCACTAAAATTCAAAATGCTCATTGCTCACCGATCACCGCGTCTAAAAAGCTCGATACGGTCCTAATATCTTATCTTATTGTCTTATATAAGCTAGACTCGAAAGAATAGACGACTGGCTGAGCTTGATTTGCCTTATTTGGTCCACCCTAAAAGTTGATTTGTCTAAACTTAAAGTACGGTATGTCCTGGTGGTCTTAAACGAGGTTATATGTCCGGCCCAGCCAATTATTTGGATTTGTCTAAACTTAAAGTACGGACAGTCCGGGTCAATTATTTGGATTTGTCTAAACTTAAAGTACGGACAGTCCGGGTCAATTATTTGGATTTGAGCGTTTCAAGCAACAGACTCACTTGCAGATATGTCATTGTATGTGTCTAGTACGATAACAAAATCTTTTAACTAATAAGGCGTCATTCTAGAGTGCTAGCAAGTGTGCATCAGTTTGTTTAAGATATTTCTCATTTATTAAAGCAAAGTAAAATTTATATATATACTATTCTTTAAAACTAAGGGCAACAAACCTATAAAAAAGTTTATACATTTAAAACTTCATTAATTTATAAACCTCTTCAAATTATAATCCTATTTTTACTATGGATAAACCTATTCATAAACCTTCTCATATCATAAAACACACTTAACATTTACCAAATACTTAAATTTTGGACCTCTTCAAAATCCTAGACCTATTCATGCCACATAGGCTTGAAATATACATCTACTATGGTTTATAAATTTTTAGACATCTTCATCTTTTTATAGACCTTTTCAAAAATCACCATAGGTGGATGCTCTAACTGATGTGTTCCATTGGATAGATATATATGCGTAACGGTTACTTATAATCAAAGTTCGAAGATGATGATACATTAGAAAAAGTTTACAAGAACTAAATATCGTTATTAGTGTGAAAAATAAATAAAACGCCCGAGATTTTTCTAGTTGAACATATTTGATAACATTGTGGATGTTATAATGTGATAAGATTGAAATGATAGCAATGAGAGGCCGGCACGTACACTATTGAATATCGATGACGATCACCTTGATATATTTGTTATACAACTTGCTAGATAACTAGAAAAGAACAAGCTGGATGATTTACATTAACTTGATATATTTGTCATGCCACCCATAAGAATGAAGTGAAACGTGTGAAGCTTTTGTTACACGTGGCTTCATCAACTCATAAACCTAATATTAGAAATTAGAATGTTGTGTCTCTTTATATATGTTATGGGACATTCTCATCTTCCTGTTGTACGTACTATACGTAATTGTTGAGATATTGAGATTCAAGTACATATACATAAGAGCAAAGATGGCAAGGAATGGTCAAAAGTTCCCACCACAGGAACAACAAAGTCAACCAGGGAAAGAACATCTAATGAATCCTGCCCCTCAATTCATGAACCCAAATTACAAGCCTGCTGGAAAGCTTCAAGTACTACTCTACTTTTGCCTATTTTGTTTCTTACCGTTTAATCCAACCATAAAGTTTCACAACTATCAAATAAATCATTAAGACAACCCTGCATTATAAACCTAGAAGAATATATAATTTTTAAGTATTACTCACTCCATATCACAATTAATAAATGTCTGCTTTCAAAATGTACAGAGTTTTATATTTTTTTTTACTTAATTACATTTTATATCAATCAAATATCATTTGTAATAAAATCTTCTCTTATTGGTTAAAATAAAAAAAATAAAAAAATAAGACACTTATTTTGAAACATCCATCTGGTTTTTAAAAGTTAGATCTATCAATTTCTGACTTGTACAAAATTTGATTGTGACAAATTCGCCTCTTCGGTATATTGTAGACAATTTTCATGTGTGTCTACTTGAAAGTGAACAAGTTACAAAATTGTTACGTTTGATATTAATTTTATGCATTGTGATCGTTTTATATACACTTATAATATATATAGGTTGTTTTTAGTTGGAGAAAAATGAAGGTTTTTTCTAAAGAAAGATTTCAAGGAAACCCGAGAAAATAGAAAGCATGTTTAAATAAATTTTTTTCCAGATTCTTTTTTAAATAGAAAAATAGTTTTCATATTCTACTAGTTATAATGCCCGCGCACGCGCGGGTTTTTTTTTAAAATTTTTTTTGAATCATATATTTTTATTTATTAAAAAACAAATAATTTAATCTTTGTTTTGTTTGATTTATGATGTTTAATTATAGTTTTTTATTATTAAAGATAATTAATTAAAAATTTTAATTCTATTGTTAATTGCATCTTATCTATATTTTTTGTATTTATCTTCTACTTGTGTTATAGATAAATATAAAATGTTACTTAATAAAAGAATAATCTTTTTCTTTAAATAAAATTATTACTAAATAAGGTATGATTTGATTTTTTTGAAATGAAAAAGTCCCCACTTAGGGTTTTGTTTTATTATATAAAAGATAACTAATCATTAGAAAAATAAGATTTATACTTTTCTACATGTTTCTTTGCCATTCCCTTATACTTTAAAATATTTCTTCTAAGCACATTTTTTAATCTTTTCAACACTTTCTTACCTTTTTTTCTAGAAAGTCGAGAGTTAAAATTAATTTTCGACAACTAAACGTACCTTTAATATCTTTAATCTCTATAAAATTAAAGAAAATGAATAAGTAATATATATGATGTTGTGATGGGCGTAGGGGAAGGTGGCACTGGTTACAGGAGGAGATTCAGGTATAGGAAGGGCCGTATGCTACCACTTTGTGAAAGAAGGGGCAACTGTTGCATTCACTTTTGTTAAGGGCCAAGAGGACAAAGATGCTGATGATACCTTACACTTGTTACTCGAAAACAAAACTAGCGACGCCAAAAACCCGATAGCCGTAGGTGCAGATCTCGGGTACGACCAAAACTGCAAACAAGTAGTGGAAAAAGTAGTCGAAAATTTCGGACGTATTGATATCTTGGTAAATAATGCTGCAGAACAACACAAGACCACCTCCCTTGATGAACTCACCGAGGATCGGCTTGATAGGGTCTTTAGGACCAACATCTTCTCTCAGTTTTTCCTATGCAGGTTAATAGTAATAAATACCTTTAGTTTCGTACCAAAATAAATGTTCACTTTCAAGTCATCTTAAATTTTTAAAACTATTTTGATTGATCAAAATACAAAAGTGGATACTTAATTTGGGACGGAGGGAGTATTTTGCTATGAATATTTGATGATGCATGCTAATAAACCAGTGTAAATAACGTACGTAGGCATGCTTTAAAGCACATGAAAGAAGGGGGAACTATAATAAACACGACATCTGTTAATGCGTATTGCGGAAACCCAAAAATGATGGATTATACATCTACCAAAGGGGCAATTGTGTCATTCACAAGGGCTTTAGCACTGCAGCTGGTGCAAAAAAGAATACGGGTAAATGGGGTAGCCCCTGGGCCTGTATATACACCTATTCAACCCGCATCCATGGACGCCAGCCATGTATCTGAGTTAGGATCAGAGGTACCTATGAACAGGGCGGCTCAACCATACGAGATTGCACCATCGTTTGTGTTTCTTGCTTGCGAAGATTCTAGTTATTTCACGGGCCAAGTTCTCCATCCTAATGGTATGCACTCCATCTTAACTTATCCTAGTTTTACTTATCTTGATATGATCTTGTTGTATCTTTTTTAACAACTTATTGTATCAACTTAATTCAGGTGGGATGATTGTCAATGCTTGATGTTTGGATATTCGAAATGCTGCAAATAATGAAAAGTTTGTGTAGTTGCTACAATGTTACATGCATATAAATAATGAAAGGCTTGTTGTTTGAAATAAATTTAGGAAGATGTTGTTTTATTTCTAGCATAGTCTTGTGTTAATTAGCACCAATATATCTATCAAAAATGGAAAGAAACAATGTGTCCATAGTCTAGACAGTACTTCTTAAAATTTGAGTAAGTTCTAACCCATAGATTTTTTTTTCGCAATGACTACAAATGAAACCTATAAGTTTTGCATCAAATGTCAAACTAAAATTACATTTGCGCATGTATTTTTGACGAATACTAGTTCAACTTTCGATTTAAATTTAAGAAAAAGCAAGTTTCGCACATTTATTAGTAAACATTCATAAGGAACATAAACATTTTATTCACGCAACACATACATTTTTTTTTCACTTTTTATTTTCGTTCATTTTTTTCTCTTCTTTTCTTTTTTTCATTTCACTTATAACAAAATAAACTCAAAATTTCACTTTTACATCGTTTAGCAATTTTACTCACTTCATTTTGCAATATTATTCCGGTTTTAAGAAAGTATGCTTGTTCCAAAATTTAAATAAAAATTTGAACTAGTACTCCATATCAAAATTGCATAAAAATTTATTTTTGTTTAACAAAACGGTTTTTTAACGTTCAAAGGTTTGAAAATAAGCACTTATTTAGTCAAATTAGGAGCTCCTGGGAGGAAAAGCCACAAATTACAATTATGAGCTCTTGTTCATTTTTTTCTCTTCTTTTCTTTTTTTCATTTCACTTATAACAAAATAAACTCAAAATTTCACTTTTACATCGTTTAGCAATTTTACTCACTTCATTTTACAATATTATTCCGGTTTTAAGAAAGTATGCTTGTTCCAAAATTTAAATAAAAATTTGAACTAGTACTCCATATCAAAATTGCATAAAAATTTATTTTTGTTTAACAAAACGGTTTTTTAACGTTCAAAGGTTTGAAAATAAGCACTTATTTAGTCAAATTAGGAGCTCCTGGGAGGAAAAGCCACAAATTACAATTATGAGCTCTTAAGATATCCAACTAATCCTTGCTTAGCATTTATCTTTTGCACAACTTGTAGAAGCTTAGCCTAAAAAGTTAAGGGAATAGCCAGATCAACACTCTAGTCGAGTTAGGATATCCTTTGTTCTAGCTTAATTATTTGTCGCTATACACCGTCTCTTTGCACATGGGTATTCGTCTCTTTACACATGGGTATTCGTCTATTATATCTATAAATATATCTTTTTCCTAATAAAACAAAACCCCTAGTGGGGGCTTTTTAAATCAAATCATACTTTATTTGGTAATATTTTAGTTATTAATTTTTTTTTCTTTTAAAGATATATTTAATTAAAAAACCTAAAAATTTCTTGATTTAGAATAAATTATCAAAATTCGTTTTTTAAGTAAATTAGATGCAAAAATACTATGTGTCAAAAGTATAAAAAAATAAAACTTGAAGAAGGCGGAGTAATCTACAAATATTTAGGGGTTAAAAGTGAAATTTACAAGAGCAAAACCCATCTCGAGCCACACCTCCAACAAAAAATTTCTTTCAATCCCACCGTTCCAATTCTAAACCTTAATAATAAAAAAAATTTGGCAATTTTTAATAAACTGAAGAAAATATGTTATTAAAGTTGAAGAAATCGATACCTTAATCATAATCCTCTTCTTTTTTTTGGGTAAATCAATGGTATATTTTTTTGTTTAAAGTTTCAGATAATACCAACAGCTAACGTATATTAGATTTAGGGTAAATATGTTATTAGATTTTTTTTGTTGCAGTGCTTCCAATGATTATTTTTTTAAGGAAGAACAATAATTCTTTCAATGGCCTAAAGGTATGCTTTTTTGATATAGGGCTTTTAGTTATATTCTAAATTGGTTTATGATTTTGCTGTAAATTTTGTTTCGATTTGAGGAAAAAATAGGGTTTTATTGAAGCTTTAATTTAATTACATGGCAAGGAAGAAGATTAAAGAGTGAGAGACATTGTCTACTGTTGATCTTTGATTTTTTAATCTTTACATAGGTGGATAAGGATATAGTTAGAAGTCAATTGGTTAAATTTTATGTGTAAAACTAAGTTGAATACTAAAGATATATGATATGATTAGTATGTGAGTAATCATTATAGCGATTGAATAAAATTAGGGAAACTTTACACATGTTTGCGCCACTCAAGACTGGAATTATGATTAGGTTGATAATCAATCCGGAGAATGGTTTAAAATTTTAGGATATTCAAAAAGTGTCCACCATGACCAAATGTTGAGTTGTTGACAATGGCTAGCTATGCCCAAGTCGTTGGCTAAAAGTATGAGAATGTTACATATTAAAGCACAGATTTCTTTAATACAAAAAAGGAAAAGGTTACTGATCATATCATCTGCAAGTGGTTCCGAAACTGTGGTATGCCTCTTTGTAGCTCTGTGACATCATACGAATTTATGCTGTGAGCCTGTGATACTCAATATACATGTTGACATATATGTTATCTGTTTAGTTTTTCAAGGTTCAGGTGGGTAAGGAATCACCTGAACTCGAGAAGTATTAAGAAGATTTAATGACTTCTTGAATCTATATTCTGAGGTATAGATCAGATTTCTATTACACCTGATATAACAATAGCTATTATTTTCTATTTTTTTTCATTTCACATAATTATGTAAGGACTTGTGTCTTTGCAGCTCAGAAAGGAATTCCCTAAGAACCATTTGCCCTCAGCTCCTCCTAGAAGACTTATAAAAATGAGAAGCAAAACACTTTTGGAAGAGGTATGTACTGATTCAATGCTGTTTATCGTGTTCCATGCTAAACATGTAGCTTTCAAGTGTCAAACAAGCTAAAACTGGTATGATTGATGAATTTTACAAGAAACGATCAGACGTACAGTTGTTTGAAAAAGGATTGGATATGATTAAGAGTTTTTATGAATGCAGTTGTGAGAAGATGTTTTCTTCAAGTAAATGAGCTGTTATTTCACTACTTTTTGCATCAGTTTTTGCTTTTTATTTCTTAAAATTTAGAATATTTGTTTGTTAGTCCCAAACAGCCTAAAGAAGAGTTTTCTAAAAATGACGATACCTATAGGCCACTTTCCGGCAGAACACATATATGCTTCAGAAAACTAATAGAATATATAAATTAGTTTGCATATCTGTTTGTGCTCGTGAAACTGTTTTAAGGCATTAGCTAGCTCAATTTAGATGTTTTGTTCAATTAGACTTTGGTGTATGAACTACATGAGATTAGTTGTTGAAGCCATCTATAAGTTTGGTCGGTGAATTTACTTTTACCACAATGACCTGCAAAATGTGTAGAAAACAACACATAAAAAATTTGTGTGTGATAATAAAATAAATGTTTACTAATTGTGTGATAATTTTTTTGATTCGTTAATGATCGAAATAGATGGGTATGATTACTGCACGTGGAAAGTGCTGAGAACGGCATAGGGGTGATCAAACTAATCGGGCACTACAATGATCAAACTCGCAAGAATGTTTACCTTAAGTATCACTGCTTCGAAGTAAATTTTAGAGCCAAAGACTATATCATACAACCGTTTTCTTAGAACTATCTACGTGATCATTTTCAAAACTCACGTCTAAACACCCTTATAGAGACCACAAGCACGCAGATCAATGTTTGGTCTATTTCATAAATGACTTTACTAAATGAAATTTCTACTTTCAGTATCTCGCAATGAACGAAGAGGAGCTTCTGGATTACTTTGGGTCTTATAACACCGTGAGGACCAGTCATTCTTATGGTCCTAGAGGCCACAAAAGTATAAAATTTGCATTTTTAGGGTGATTAGCACTCAAAATAAGCAATTCAAAACAACCCCTAAGACCGACATGCTTTTTCTTTCATAAGTATTGGTTGTGGTAATTTAGATATTTATATTTGTACATTTGAAAAGTTTACATATTAGCATGAACCAAAGTAAGTTACTTGGACACGAGTTCTTACTGATGATTTATAACTACCTACATGTATTTAATATCCATTACGCCCAAGCTGGAAACCATATGAACTAGAAGATAGGTGTGAGCAGGTATGTATGCAACACTTAACAGCTTTTCTGAAAGGCGTGTGGTGTATTATTGTTTTTAGTTTTGATTTATTTCAGTTGCCTATTTGGATTTTATATGCATATTAGAGTGAAACCAGGAACTTCCGAAGTTGAGGTTGAAATGTATGTTCAAGTCGATTACGAGAATTATGACAATGTTGATGGTGACAAAGCTCTGCCTAAAGGTTTGTCTTTGTTTGAATGTCCATGTAGTGCGTAAAGTCATGTATAAAACACTTTTTGCTATTGGGAACTTTATTTGATGTAGATTTGTATATTGATGTTACTTTTCTGCCATAAGACATCAAATTAGTAACATGAGAACAACTTAGTTTTGGCCCACTAAAGAACAGTTACTAGCCTAACTAATGATCTTAGGTTAGAAGCCTATTTTGTAGTTGATAATGGGATGTTGCTATTGTGAGGAAATCATGAGTGCTTACTAAGAATAAGTGCATAACCTAGAAGAAACAGTTATAACCATTTGTAAGGTATGTCAAATGCCATGTTTTCAATCAAAAAAGCAGTCTCAAAAACTCAATAAAGATTTAATTTATATATATGCAGGGTTATTGGACAGATTCCCAATAGCAAGAACAATACAAAAAATGGACGTAATGGACAGACTGATGGAGGAGCCACCAACATAATGTGATAGTAGCGGTGGTGAGTAACCGTAGGCCACTAAACAAATCAGAAGGCATAACAAGGTATCACATTCATATTTCAATGTTCAAGCTGAACTTGGAAAGCTTTGAAAAATAGTTTTGAGTCCAATATGATAGAACATAAGGTTATCAACTTGGGGTTCAGAACTGGTCAAATGGGTCAAAAGTGACAATTTTCAGAAAAACATGAGTTTGATACAAAGCCATAAACTCTGAGTTCCTTATGATAAATAAGACTAAATTGACCATTCTGGATGTGTAGATAGGTTTGGTCAATAGTTAATTAGTTATACATCGATAACATAGTGGCATTGGGTGTACACCATCTCTATTAAACACGACAAAAAGTCAAATCTTAAATGATAACTGAAGACATAAAACACATAATAATCTTAAACATAGTTTGCTAGATCGAATTGCTAATACTCAGTGTAAGGCTCTCTTTCCATGTGTACTATTACCATACGTAAAGATAGGAGACAACTACACATTATCTTTGATGGCGGAATCCGTTGAGCTTTCCCAGCCAAATTGGTTAATTATGACATGATCATTGGGATATTTTGGTTACTTATTAATTATGTCATTTTGAAATAACTAAAGAAACAGGTGTTGCTTAAATGGATGTTAATTCATGAAATGGATTATTAATTGCAGATGTTAATTACTATCCATTGTGCTTAACTAGATACAATTGTTAATAATTAATAGAATATCATAGAAATTAACATAAAGAAGATGATAGTCATGATACCAAATATACCAAAAAGATAGTGTTGATGCTATAAGAACATAGAAACTGGACTACATTGACCATGATGCTTATCAGATTTTTTATATATATGAGAAAATACACTTTTTTATGATAGCAAATTGTGAAAGAATAATGAGCTTATTAATGGTTCGACGTACAGCTTAATTGGATGTGTAAATTATGACATGATCATTGGGATCACTATGAGAGAAAATTGTGTATTACAGAGTGTTAAGCTTTTTTATTACAAAGTATTAAGTTCTGATCTTGATACCACTTTTAATATTTAGGAAGGTAATGGATTCACTCTTCGTAGATGAAACACTATGGCAGCTACAACTAAAGAAAAAGAAGCTCATCGATTGGAAATTGATCCTGTAGGTATTTTTCTTCATCTCTCTGAGTCAACACTTTGACCCATCACAATAATGGCCAATTAAACATGTATCCATCTCATCTATCCATATATCTTTCATATCTAAACTAGCCACCCAAAATATAAAGCTATATAATAACATGTAGCGTGCCTAAATCTTTACTACTTTCTTAAATGATCCAACTACTGCAATATAATTGTGCTAATATACTGGCTTATTGCTCAGTATTTGGAACATTTTATATCAGTTTATGTCACGTTAGTTTGTTATTATGCCATATGGACCTCAACATACTTACTTGAATTAAATTTCAAGAGTTAACTTCATCAAAATGTTAAATTTGCCGCCTTTTCCCTTTCGTTTACTTGCTAATGATTTATTTTGAAACATGTAATCGTAGTTGCTATTTTGTAGCATACATAACGGAATAGGTGCTAATGATTTAGGGTAAAGGTGTAGCTAGACATGAGAACTCATAAAAAATAAGCTAAGAAACTGGTGTGAATGAGCTTACTGAAAATAGGTTATATAAGCTAATAAACTAATAAGCTTAAGTTGTTCGGCTTTGTCTAGACAGGGAAACACACAAAATAGCTCATTATTGAATTTCGCTAATGAAATAAGCTGATTAGCTGCTTACATAAGCTTACCCAACTCCCTTTGTAATATGAACAGATTGTACCTCTGTAATTTCATATGCGCCTTACGCCTTTATGTATGTTTTTGGTATACATATCAATGGATTGTATATGCATTTTCTATTAGTAGCTGTGTGGTTTTTGGTAGATAGAGTTGAGGTAAACAGGAAAGAGCAGAATTGCTAACAAGTATATGTTTTGTGGAATCCATGTTTCCTCAAGAAGAGACAGTGGTATTGTCTGATTGTCTCTATATCTTAGAAATGACTAAGTACAATTAGTATATAGTTGTGATAAATGAGCTTCTTTAAAATTCTTTTGTTGACAGTGGCTTTATGTTTGGTGAATGTATAATTTGATGACCTAACAGTTAGTTGTTAGTTTTGTGCAACTACACCAGTATATGCTTTGTTTTTTCTGAACCACCAGTATATGCTTTCCCTCTGAAAACTTGCATAGGACCTTACATTACTGAGCATGAAACTTTTATATTCAAGTTGACTATGGTGAAAGGGCTGTTTGGCATTACTTATTTTTAAGTGATTATTGCAGTTTAAATAAGAAAATTAAATACGGAGTTTAATCCAAACAACCAAAGTTGTTTATCATTTTATCAGATGTAGGTTTCTATAAGAGTAACAAATTTTCCAGAGTTTGCCCTCCCTCTCAAACTCTAAATCAACTTCTTGCTTTGATTAACCAAAGGTGTGTTTTTCGTTTAATGAAAACAAAATCTTTTTGGGTAAAAGGTCAAAAGACCGGTAAATAAAATGAAAACAAAATCATAAGCTTAACGGGTATCAAGTGAGGCATCGGGTCAAGACAAATTTGAAACAGCAAATAGAAAGCTTCAGGAAGAGTTAAACAAGTGGAAAATGGTAAGTGTTTCCTTCTTTGGATTACATAAGTAACAATTTAGAGATGGCATTTTGATCCATTTACAGATAAACGGGTCAAACTGGGTGATGTTTTATGTCTAATGAGTTTGTGATAAGTTAAAGAGTTAACTAATAATCAAATAGATTAAAAGAGTCACCTGCTACAATTATTGAACTTTATGGCAGTTTAACTGTGTTTAGGTGAGCTTATTTCAAAAGGATTATTGCTATTTTCAGTAAGTAAAAAAGCTAATAAGCATAAGCACTCAGACCGGGGCTTTTTGAAAACACGTAGTTAAAACTCAGAGACAGTCTTTTTGGGACAACTCGACCCCACCCTTTATAACATGCACCAAAAGATTACCTGATTTGTTTCATGTAATTAATCGGCTTTCAAATCTAAAATGCTCACAGAAGGTTCCTATAGTGGTTGGAGAAGTATGGAAAAGGCTATTGGCACAACATTTCATGAACTCAGTTGTGTAACAAGGTCGCCGACGACACAAGTTCAAACCATGCCCAACCAGCTATGTATTAATGCCAAGGTGAAACAGATTTGAAATAGTAGATACCAAATGATGGAGAAAGAATTGCTAATGGGTTAAACCTGCTACGATTCTTATAGTTTCTTTTAGTAATGTATAAATTGTCATCAAATTTGCAAGTCATTTTAGTGATGGTGACGGTGCACTCCTCCACATTAAAGTGTTGGGACTAAAGAGTGATCATCTTATGATCGTTGGTGTATTGTTTTCTTAAAAAAAAGATTATTGGTGTGTTTGGACTTCAGAATTTTGGCAAAAATATGTAGAAATATATACTTCGTATATTCTGTTTGTATTTAGTTTCTTTCTCATACATGCATTTTTTTTAATATTTCATTTTCAGATGGCCTCCAACAAAAATTTATATAAATAGTGTTATGGGCAAACTTTCCAAGTGTATTTTGTCTAACCTGTCAATTTTGGCATATCAAACTTGTGGAGGTTAATTAGTTATGAAAATTAGTAACAATAAGTTCAAAAAGTGTCATGCAAGGAGTTATAGCTCTAACATATGGAACAAAGATGTTAATATCATCATTGTACAATGACGATGTTGTGATTTATCTCCCACCAAGCATTGTTGGAAAATGATCATACAGAAAAAGGAAAAATCCAACGCGAAATTTGTATTTTGATTATTAGATGAAATTCTATGTCAGCAGAAGTTCCAAGCAAAGGAGCAATAGTTTAGGTCATCTTGCAATTGCTTAAAGGGTCATNTTTTGTTGTTTTCCGCACTTTTTCACTCCGAAAACGCCCGAAAATGCTTCTTTTGTGATTTTCCCTTCAAAAGTACCTAAAATGAGAAAAGAAACGACTTTGGGTGAAATCCAAACAAAAAACATACGAATTATAACTCAAACCGACCCCTAAAAACGTAACATTTTTCGTCTCATCAGCTTCTTTTAGTAATGTATCAATTGTCATCAAATTTGCAAGTCATTTTAGTGATGGTGACGGTGCACTCCTCCACATTAAAGTGTTGGGACTAAAGAGTGATCATCTTATGATCGTTGGTGTATTGTTTTCTTAAAAAAAAGATTATTGGTGTGTTTGGACTTCAGAATTTTGGCAAAAATATGTAGAAATATATACTTCGTATATTCTGTTTGTATTTAGTTTCTTTCTCATACATGCATTTTTTTTAATATTTCATTTTCAGATGGCCTCCAGCAAAAATTTATATAAATAGTGTTATGGGCAAACTTTCCAAGTGTATTTTGTCTAACCTGTCAATTTTGGCATATCAAACTTGTGGAGGTTAATTAGTTATGAAAATTAGTAACAATAAGTTCAAAAAGTGTCATGCAAGGAGTTATAGCTCTAACATATGGAACAAAGATGTTAATATCATCATTGTACAATGACGATGTTGTGATTTATCTCCCACCAAGCATTGTTGGAAAATGATCATACAGAAAAAGGAAAAATCCAACGCGAAATTTGTATTTTGATTATTAGATGAAATTCTATGTCAGCAAAAGTTCCAAGCAAAGGAGCAATAGTTTAGGTCATCTTGCAATTGCTTAAAGGGTCATCTTTTTAATCTTACCAATTGTGATAACATATCTTTGTACATTTTTTTTATAACAAATATGGTTTAGAATGGTCTTTCTTGATTCAATACATGTTAGTGCTGGAACCATGGATAACATCTCATACTATTTGATGGATAGTAAGTAAGATGAGGAAGTTGTAAAATATCTGAGTCACATAATTGTGGTTTCTATTGTTTGATGGATATCCAAAATTAGTCGCCGTTAAGATGAGGAAGTTGCAAAATCAATTTTTTAATGTCTAAAGATGAGATTGATATTCAAGCAAAAGCAAATAGTAAAGTTGAATTGCAGTTATGTAAATACTAAAAAGCCCATGTATATACATGGAGTTATAACATAAATAAACATAAAATAGTCTTTTAATTTACCTTATGTCAACTTCTTGCTTATGAGGTTAGATAGTGTTTGTAACATTATACTTTTTGTAACAATATTTTGAAATGAATAAAGGTAAGTGTTTGTGTGTCTTTTTGGCCTCAATAACCCGACCCATACGTAAAATCATGTTAATGAAAGGTATATTGTAACAACTTAACTAAAAATGATCATCAACGAAAGCTGTAATGAGACGATAATATTCATTCGGGTTAAGAGTGAGTTTTGCTAAGAAATATATCTACATGGGTGTTCCATATATCTTTGGGGTATGTCTTAGTCTGGCACGACATCTATCTAGGCTGGATATCCCTGTTTGACGATGATCTTATGTTCACTTTTGCAAAGAACTTGGTGTTAGAATTGTTCCTTACATTCGTATTGGGGTTTTCGATCATACATTGGTAAAATATCAATAAAAGTTGACTTTGGGAAGGTAAATACTTGCGCATATATGTGTAATTACTTGGATGGTTTGTGAAAAAAGGCTCATAATAAGCATGCAAATTGAAGATGGAGCTGATGGTGTGAAATTTGGTTGGATACAGGTGAAGGCCAATTGGTGAGTTGGGTGAACACAACATGGTTACTAGCCACACCATTAATTGGTTTGGCATATTAATCAAAGTCATTGCAATGCTCCTCACTAAATTGTACATATTCATAAAATATGCTTCTTTGTTTAATACATTGTATATAAAGTTGAAATTATATAAATTTATGAATACGTGCAAGTTCTTTTTATCATGAGGAAGATTGGTACAATGTGCCGATATAAGAGAGAAAGAGAGATTCAAAGGGTATTACTTAAGTCAGTGGTAAATTTTATAACTTTTAAATCACTAAACCATCTAATAGTTTATACAAATCTAAAAAATAACATTTTCGTTACATTATTCAAAAAATAANAAAATAAAAAAAAAAAAAAACAAAAAAAAAAAAAAAAAAAAAAAAAAAAAAAAAAAAAAAAAAACTCACCACGACCGGAATTTTAAAATTTAATTAAAAAAATCGTAAGTTTACGAGAATTTTAAGAACACATACTCGAGCTATCTTAATTGTATATCTTGGTTTATAAAATTCGTGTAAAAACTAATTGAAAATAGAACCCTATATAACCACGACATCAAAAAAATAATTATAACATGAAATTAAAAATAATAATTTATTTAAAATATTAGAAAAACCCCGCGCGTGCGCGGGCATTATATCTAGTATTTACCAACATTATTTTACTCCTCGTTCCAAAGTATGTACATCATAAGATACCTTTCAGTCAATTAACCCTTTCATAATAAATTCACGTATTTCCAAAGGAGTTGCAAATGGATTTGCGTTCATCCAACACATCTGACACCCAATCCCAGTGCACTCTGTTTCGCGACAGGGGAATCATGATACATCACTAAACTAAATGGTTTAAACCAAAGTCTACTCTTATAATCAAATGAAAGAAAGGAAACAAAACTGGCAAGAAAGTGAAGTTAGTTGCAGGAACTAAAACTCAAAAATAAACAGTGCGCACATGCCACTACAACACGTCTAAAATAAATGATAAAGCAACCAGCATATGCAAATGCAACTACTTCAATTAGAATTCTGTGATACACGGTCGATTGGTTCTTGGAAATATTGAAGAGAGATGAAGAGGGCTTCCTGTTTCCACCAATGATAGTAATGTTTAAAAACCAAGTAAATAACGATTTACAAATTCAAATGGAAGAAATTGCCTAGTTCAGAAAGCCCATACCTCTGTTCGAATTGTCCTACTTCCTTGATGCGGACATATATTTAAATATGTACTAAAAACCTCCCGTGGGTCTTTTCCCTGAAATAACCAGTTTATCATCAGTCTTTCAAGCTCATCTTCTTATTCAAACAGGCCAACAAGCTAACATGCTGATTTTCAATCATGGAATGTTGCACAGTATAACATACTTTAGGTTTTATTCCTTAAAATGAAGGTATGATACTTAAAAGGACGAAAAACATCAAATTCCCTATAACAGAATAAAAAATATGCTGCCTAAAAAGGGATTTGAAATAGAGTAGGTTGTTATTATGTGCACTTAACAGTAAGCAACTCCCTCTAAAGCAACATTTGAAATATACCAATAATGGTTATTGCCAATGGCAATGAAGATAATGGTCTACGGGAAGTGTTCGATTGTCACTTAGATAAGATAGAAGTCTTACATTTATCCTATATCATATTGATTCAACTCCTGAATAGAAAAATAAATTACTATGAATATGCATCGCACAATATGGTCCTAACAGTTTCACAGACACAGACCTTGAAGTTTTTGTCTTCTTCAATGCACTCTTCCAATCCAGCAAGTCCACCAAAGGCAATTAACAAATGCCTGCATACAATTCAGTCATATCAAATATCAGTACAGCATGTCAGTTTTACCTGCCTGCAGCTAAGAGTATTAAGGTATTATATAAGGTAAAACAGTAGTGATCCGTTCTTGTAATTAATTTTTTTTTCAATTTTGGTTATTTCACTTGCATTTTGTGTTTCATTGGTAATTTTGTTTCCCCCTTTTGTCGATGAGTAACCCGCATAACTGGTTAAGGTGTCCAAGTTGTCAAAAGACATACTTAAATGCATGCAGACGTGTACTTGCTAATGAGTTTTGATGACATTTTAGTACTTTGTACCAAAAGGGTTATTGTTTTAGGTATCCACGTCATCAAGTCACATCATCAAAACACGCCAGCATTTAAGTATAACTTAATTAGATAGTTTAAATAGTGATGTCAGTTAGCAGTTGACAAAACACATACACAAAAAAAAGTTTATCATATTAACCCGCCAAATGTAAGTATAATAGCCTAAACAAGAACAAAAATTAATCACCAAAACAGACCAATGATAAAAGTAAGTGTCTATTTTATGGCTGTAAGCCTATATAGAACTACAAAATCTTTTCATAAAGGGTTTTAGATTTTACATAAACATCCATCTATATTGCCATGACAGCTGAATTTATGATAATTGGCCAAACTCAGAATCAAGACAACTTAGTATGATTCAAATACATAAAAGGCAAAAAACGAGAGCAAAAGTTACGACTACACTTGATTTTAGATTTGATTTTTATTTCAGCATAAGTAGCTAGTATCGTGTGTTACTGAAGTAAAAGGAGCACCATGGTCGAATATTAACAGAAATCCTAGTTTATTTACAGACTTGATAAATAAAAAAATCCCAGTTCGATAAAAGCTGCAAGAATTTTCATTTTGAGAAGTACACCAAACGTTACAACATTTTATTCCTTATGCAACTTTTTAAGCTAAAAGAAACATCCATGTCCCTTGTCACAAAGATATGATTTATGGATCGAGAAACTGTATCCACAAATACATCCCTAATTCCCTTAGACAATGTACCAAAACAAATGTTCCAATGTCATGCTTATGATGAAGTAAATAACATAATGGGAGTTGTTTATCACATCCAACTATAATAAGGATCCATCCACAGCCCTATTATAACATAATCAATCATACCTGAAAGATGGTAACTCAAGTTCTGATGATTTAACAATATGACCATGCTCAGAGGTACCAATGAGATAATCATACCCACCCTACAAAAAGTAGTATAGATGAAAGTAACCTACCATAAATACGTGTGAAAGAAAAAATGAATACTGGTCTTATAATAAAATAATATAAATCAAGAGAATACCTCATACGGGCAACCGTTCATTACTGAGCTGATATTGGCAGCATATCTCACTTTATAGCCCCAATACATTCCTGACTCTTCCTTAGGTTTGGACGATGAGACAATCTGACGTGGCTTATCTATAAACCAGACAGCAGATGACTAAGCCTTTTAAATGACAGATAAATCAGCAATTTAAGAGCAAATCTTAACAACAGGAACAGAATCAAAACAATATATCTTTTGAGGAGCTTGAACATGCAGTTAACAGAAGTTTAATGTGTATCTACTAATGAAATGTACAGTTTTCTTGGATTGGGATAGTGTTAGAAAAGAGACCAACAGTTGTCTAGTCTAGCAAGCTAATCCATTTTCAACATTGCCCTTCACCAACAAACCCGACACCAGCAAAAGTTTAAAGAACCAAAATTAAGAGAGTCCACTGATTCAAAACAGATGTTCATTATTGTTAATTACTTAATTTAGGAATTCCCAGCAGACTCTTCGTCTTAAAAGTTTTTTCTCTTCTTTACTTATGGCTATCTTTTAACTTAGTAAAATCTACAATTACAACATATTTCAAAATTCTGCTGCTTGCTTGCATATGAAATCTGTTTCAATCTAAAGTAAAACCCTGAGCCACAACTCAAAGAGATATTTTGGAGTTACTATAGAGCTTTGTTAGCAGGGGCGGAACTACATTAGTGGTAGTGGCGGGTTGCGGATAAGTTTTCTTTTTCTTTTGCAAACTTCTAAGTGTTTAGTTATTTCTAGTCCTGTAATATTTTGTACCCAGCTTTCGCGGAAAAGAAAATCGTTTTGCCCCCCATGTCCAGTTTTAAAGGCTCCGCCACTGCTAGAACTTTTCCACAGCTGATGATATAGTATTATAAATCAGTGTTAAAATAATTTTCTTATCTTCTTCTTTAAATAGCGCAAAAGGAGATCATGAAAAAGCTTTCAACTGTAAGATATATGTTTAGGCTTGGTGGTAGTAATTTAAACACAGAAATCAATAAACCTAAAACATATATGTTATAATAAACATAATTCATGCAGTGATTTGTTACATAGCTTAGGTGTGAAATACTCTATAACCATCCTCAGAAAAATGAGAAACTTAAGCCCGAATCGGCAAAAAAGTAACTCACCGCACACTTCCTAACATTCTAGTTAAACCATTGTATTTCAGTACTTCAAAGGGTGATCATACTTGCATTAATCTAAAAGCTCACCATACTCTTTGATAGTCAGACTTAAGAGAATTGTGTGATACATGCAGATTGACATATGAGAATAGCAATAATGGGAGATTATAAGCCTAAAGCAAGCTATATGTTACTTAGATTATCTCTCATCTCCAGTCATATACTGTATTCCACTAGTATGGTAGTACAATCTATCCAATTATTGGAGCTACTAGCCCAAATCCTAGTAATGCTGAAAGTTTGTTCCATTTGACATAATAATTCCCAAATTTAGTTTCTAAAGCAAGGGAAATGTTTTTTAATTTGTGCCTACATTCTTTCTCACTTCCATATTATCCAACTGTTTTAGCAAAATGGGCTCAAATAGGCATCTACTTTTAAGCCTTATAAGAGAGAGTGTGGTTCTAATTAGTACTCCCTTCGTCCCAAAATTATTGTCCACATACATAAAAACACACATGATAGCAACGAGCCTCTTGATTGGATCGTGATACTTGAGTCAATAACTTAGTTGGGCAGAATCTCTAAGCCAAATTGTCGATACAGTCACACCACGAGAATTTGGATTAGTTGTCCAAGATCACCTTCAAATTATCTACCCAAAATTAGAATAGCAAGGAACAAAAAAATATCCTCCAAGTACAGAGAATAAATTTTAGGAAAATCAAATCTCTGTACTTAGGAGGATATTTTTTTGTACCTTGCTATTCTAATTTTGGGTAGATAATTAGAAGGTGATCTTGGACAACTAATCGAAATTCTCGTGGTGTGACTGTATCGACAATTTGGCTTAGAGATTCTGCCCAACTAAGTTATTGACTCAAGTATCACGATCCAATCAAGAGGCTCGTTGCTATCAACACAGTTTAAGAAAAGTGCAATCATTACACTGTGCACCAATAAGAATTTATATGTACCTTTTGAAACGTTTTTTGATTAGTTAAAATTTTGGAAGTGGACTTTAGGACATACCATATAGAAGGATGGACAACATTTTGGGACGGAGACAGTAACAAATAAGTTGTGTCCTACTTTCTATTAAGCACCTTATGTCGGGGTGTTTGGATTAGCTTGTATATTGGGCTTATTTGAAACTGGATAAGCTAATAAGCTCACTTTTTAGGGCTTACTGGCTTTTCCAATTTCAAATAAGTCTATAAGCCCAGAAAAAAAGCTAGTATAAACACCCCTATAACCTATACCCCTTCAAACTAAAAAAATCTCATTTGCTCCAAGAGATACGCAATCTAGGAGTACAATGACCTATCAGATAATCAAAATATAAAGAAACAATCTGTTACAGTTAAAACAAGCAAGAAAACAATAAATAAATACCATCGAGTTGGCGCTCGGTCCCCATGGCTACAGTTACTCTTGTTCCAGGCGCAAGTGCTTGATCAATTACCACATTCTAAAGGGAAGAACAACCAATCAACAAACATGTAAGAGCTACAGGTCAATATCTTGGTTAAAAATTGATGAAGCATGGTGATGTCATCCACTGGTTGGCATGAGAACCAGACGTGAACAACAGAAGACATCAATATACTAAACATGCATTCCTTGTTTTGATGTATGAAGAGCATGTTAAAATAAGAAGTTAACATGTTTGTTATTTTGGGTAACCAACTTTCAAATGGTCGTTTCCACACGTGAGTTAAACACTTAAACTTATTATCTACATGCGTTAAGTTTGCCGGTTACAAAGAATATAAAAGATTGAAACTTCGAGACCTAATTTTTGGCCAAGGTCTGTTGGCCATAATAGAAACTAAATCAAAGTTGGCTTACCTGTGTATGCAATTAGTCCCTTTATGACATAATAATATTTTTCGTCTAACGGTAGTTCTATAATGCTATTTTTCTCTTAATTAATTTATAACTAATCTCTTGGGGTACTAAGATATCCCATTTTCATTTCTGTAATTTTGCCACCATGTCTTTGCTTTGAGCACTTGGCTTTTATGATTCTCACAGAACAAATTGGAGTTTTAATGAGAGAGATGCAGGGATGTGTTAACTGGGTACAAACCTGTATCGCCCAACGCCAGTCTTATATATGTTTCCTACCATAATTTTGGTCACAATATAATGTTTTCATGTTTCAGCCTTTTCCTGCTTTACTCAGGTTAAGTGATGGTGTAATTTTAAAAACGTGAATGTTTGATGACAAAGATGATGAAACTCTCCTGTAAACACCAATATGTTTTCAGAGCTCTCCTGCAAATAACAACATGCTTTTTATTCGCACTTTGGGGAAGGAAAATATAGCTTTCTAGATAGTGGGGCTCTAGATGTATTAATGTAATAGCTAGGGATTTAGATAGATTATTATGTTTTGGGCCATCGTAACCCTTTCTTCTACGTAATTCTACATAAGAATTGCACCAGAATGCTGTAATTTATTTTTTACTAGATTGAGATTCTAGTTTACTTTCTGATGCATTTCCAGTCCCATGTACAATAACAAGCATCAAGACATACATTAATTATAGAGAGGCGGCATCACACACTCAATACATCATGCAAGAGCATTGCTATAACAACTCGAACCATATTAATAAAGATACTGCTGTAATTTAGGGTCAGTTCTTAACATACGATAATTTGCAAAAGAACCTCCGGTTTGTCCAAGTACAAATGCCTATGCAAACTATGGACACCTCTAGACTGCAATCACTAGGTTATTATGCATGTGCAGAAATTTCTATACCTAATCCATTAATAAGAGAGCACAGCATCACTAACAAGAGAAGCATGTAGCAAAACTAGTATAAATTTACAGATGTTGATCAAAAGCATACCTTGCTGAGCCCCACGTCCACCAGCGTGTTGGCAGAACTTGGAGCTTGTTGAACGAGTGTGACACCTATCAAGTAATAAACAAAATAATAATCATGATTTGATACACAAATTACTTAACCACTTCAGTTAGCTACAGATAACACAAACTACTGAACTATTTCATATAGATTTTATTAGGAAGCAGCCCTTTTAGCAATATAATCATGAAACAACAATACAAAATCCCACTGATGCGTGGGGTACAAGAAATAAAATCATGAAAGTACACTACAAAGACGAATTATTGCAATCTTGAATTGCCAACTCTTTAGCAGCTATTTTTACATTATAACACATATGAAGGGTTTCAACTAAATTGGGTTTACCGCTTTAATACTACAACATTCATGTAACACTGCTGCCCAGCATTCAATTTAAGCGACTAAGAACTTTAGTAAATAGTATAACTCAAGGTAGCAGCTGCAGGCGCATAACTATTTTATGAATCTAAGATATTGCAAAAGAACTATAACTATACAAAGCGATGGGACTCGTCTACGTTTGAGGTTGTTTCATACACTAAAAACTGCACAAGCACGATCTCAGCATAGAATCGCAAAAGAATAATTTAGGAAGTCCATATTAGACCATAATAATTGCTTGTCAGTTAGACAACTTCTTCTGAATGAAGGCATCACTTATATCTGCAGGGCATCAGGATCAAATGTGCAGTGAACCTAAAGAGCACAAATCAATTGGAAGAGTAATAAGAGGATCATTTATGGAAGGATTATTGACGAGCCTTTTTACAAGAGCGGTTGCATAGCATCCGCGCCATTATTTGGATGACATATCATTTCTATTTCTTAAAACGTACAGGACGCATTACTATTGAAACTAGGAATTTTTGAGCATGCAATCTGGGGATCAAAAAGAAGATTATGTATGACATTCGTTGTTAGATTGAGCAGAATGGGGGCTCGAGTTTCCTTCCAAAAACTTGCTGTTCCGTGATATGATATGCAAGATGATCACAATTGAGCAAAATTTATCTGTTAAGTTTGGCAGTTTGCCCATAATTGTTTTTTGTTCTTCCAACTTTAATGACAATATGACCAAGTAAAAGTATATTGTATACGGAGTAGTTCAGAACATATAATTTGTGGGAGAACCTATTTGCATTCCTTTTGGTAGATATGCCCTTTCAATATAGGGTAAGCATAGAAGGGTTCATACAGGAGCTGGCTTTCTTATACTAAGAACTAAGAAGATGCAATCATCTTTATTTTATCAATTTTGGCAAAGAAATATGATTCCCTAATAAAACTTTTAGATCAGATCTTATCATACATTTGGTATGTTCTTGTGTATTGTTTTTGACAATAAAATTCCTGAAACAAAATCCCAATATCACGAAAATTTAAAGAAGTAACAATACAAACAAGAACTGACAGACAAAGTTCATGCCATGTTCTAAAAAGCATGGAAAGGTTGATTTAACTGTTATTTCCATGGACCTGACATTCTGACTTCTACTACCCATACTATGGTAACTAATTATGGCAGTAACATTCATGAAATGATGCTTCGACAGTTAACTATCATACTGCATGTTTAAGTGATACGAAAAGGAGAGAAAACAACCTTCTCTATACGGAGCCCATTCATGCTTTCGAAGATGATGTGGGGCATCAAGTGGTGGCAGCAAACCCTACAAAAGGTCATACAAATCTTAAAAAACACCCATTAACTGGTGGACATAATATGAATAAATTAGTTGCATGCAATTCCAAAATGTAAACGTAATAGGTTCGCACCACAAATCTTAGGCTGTTATGCTTGGGGAAAAGAGTCTTTCTTAGATATTGTGGTGTCTCAAGATACTTCAAGATCCTTATTAAGAAAGCAGTACCACTCTCATTCTCATCATCAGCTGTCACAGGGGGGTGATCCGATGACGTGCTTTGGTTATCAAATACGACCACCTAAGAAAAGAAAACATATGGATGTTGAAAATCTTGTATATTTGAAAGGATGGGTTTTAATCTCTATAAAAGCATTGAAAACATGTTTGAATGATATATTTAGAAGAGTATGAATTCCCCTTATCTAAAATACGCCTCCGAATAACTGACAAAGCACAAAGGTATATCGACCAAGAAGTAAAATAAATAAATTATAGGAAAAAGGTAAGCATAAAAGAAACCAACCTCGTCAATTCGGAAAATAGTGGCGGCACGGGCAATTTGACCAGCTAGCTGCAAACAAAATACTAAATAATTCACTGATATAAGTAGTGTAGTAAACAAGACGAAATAGAAAATATATATCAAACCGACCCTGGTAGCGAGCTCGAAGGACTGGACATTATCGATGATAGAGCCAGGGAGGGCTATGCTCACTGTACAATCATTCTTGTTTATTTTCTTCTTCTTCTTTTTCTCATCACTGCAGCCGCCACCGCCATTTTGGAGGACTTGTTCTGCTGCTTCTTGTTGTTGTTGTTGTTGGTCTCTCTTCTTTTTACCCATTCTCCTTCTTCTAACAACTGATTGATTGATTGATTGATTTTCTTCTCTTTGCTGGCTTGTTTTCACCACAAGAGTGGCGGAATGGTGGAACTCTCTCCCTATGTATTACCGGTACATAGGTTTTGTTTTTCTTAATAATTTTAAAAAATCAAAATGATGTTTTAATTTACACTAATTTTTACTTTTTGAATCAACTTTTTATTTAACTATTTTTGTTTGTTTTATATAATTTGTGCAAAATATATAAATGGATCAAGTTTTAAATATATTTTTGTTGGTATAATTTTTACCAAGTATATTATATAATAGCAATAAAAATATTTAAGGTCAAAGTTGGATTCAAAAAGTGAAAATTGATTTATATTTTAGGACGGGAGAGTATTATACAACATGATTACCATGGGTTAAAAAGTTATAGAGTAAAATACATCGTTCGTCCCTGAACTTGTATCAAAATATCACGCTGAGTCTGATAAAGTTTTTTTCCCGTCATGCAAGGTCTTTACTTTCATGTTTTCCATCACCCAAGGTCTCTTTGACTGTTATCACTTAGTCAACCTCTTTTATCTACCATCACATTTGTTTCTATTCTTAGAGTATAATGGTCACTCCATATATTTCGATTATTAGTCACATTAAATAATCGGGTTTCTTTTCAAATGTCTCATTCATCTTCTCGCCCCATATACCTCTATACCTTACATTGCCTCTTTTAAAATATGAGACTAAAGCTATAAACTGATGAAGCCATAGTTTTGTGGTAGGCAAATAAATATTTATTGCCATGTCCTCCCTCAACCATAGAAACAAAGATATTTTTTTTGCATTGCATATTGAATAGAAGATATACATTGAATATTAGTTCACCCGTAAATTAAGTGTTTCTTATAATGTTCATATCTATACCTATACTGCGTATACCATTTTTTTAAAAGGTTGAAAACTTAAATTAATGTTTTGCCAAACTTACCCTTAATTAATTATCCTACTATACCTTATCTTAAACTTGATCAATCCTAAATTTGATAACTTTTAAAAAAAATATACACTATATTAATTTTAAAAACACGAATTTTGTATTTAAAAAAACACACACTTTGCATCAAAGGTCGAACCAAAATCACGACCTCGCAAGTTATAGTTATTTGCCGCTATAAACCGTCGCTTTGCACGGGTATACAACTCAATGACTGGTATAGTATATCAAAACAAAGATTAAGAAACTCTTTGGCATTGACAATACGACAAGGGTCTTGCACAAGGGAACTAGTACCAAAGGAGGTAACTTTATGTATATAAACACATTGACACAATTACACCCATTCACCACCTCACTATCAACTACAAAGTAAGAAAACTTAAAAAGGCTAGAAAGTCACTCACAATGTGACAAGTGTCCCACCAAATTTATCACACTCCCTCCTTTTATTTTTGGTTAGAGGGTATATTAGTCATTTTTGTTTTTTAATTTAACCCCAAACTTCAAACGCACATATCATTCAAATGACAAACTTAAAAAAAAAAATNACTAAACAAAGTTAAATCTTTCATCAAATAAATATTTTACAAAATATTAATTGATATTAATACATAATGAAAAACTCATTAATACTTATTAGTTGTACTTATAGCACAATATTTACGGTTAAATTCTTATATGTCCATATAGTAAACAAAAATTTTAAAATAAATTTGATTTATGTGTAAACCCATGTGATCAAAGAACATTTGACCCAATAACATTATAAGGAGACACGCTCAAGAATCCAATACAAGGTCGATGCCACGGTTATATTTACAATTTCTGCTAACAATTTTTCTTACTTTCACACATGTTGATGCTCTAACTTTTTAAAATATACGATAATACCATATAATTAAATTTTTTGGAAAAACCCCGTGCGTGCACGGGTATTATAACTAGTATATAAATGGATCAAGTTTTAAATATATTTTTATTGTATAATTTTTACCAAGTATTATATAATAGCAATAAAAATATTTAAGGTTAAAGTTGGATTCAAAAAGTGAAAATGGATTTATATTTTAGGACGGGAGAGTATTATACAACATGATTACCATGGGTTAAAAAGTTATAGAGTAAAATACATCGTTCGTCCCTGAACTTGTATCAAAATATCACGCTGAGTCTGATAAAGTTTTTTTCCCGTCATGCAAGGTTTTTACTTTCATGTTTTCCATCACCCAAGGTCTCTTTGACTGTTATCACTTAGTCAACCTCTTTTATCTACCATCACATTTGTTTCTATTCTTAGAGTATAATGGTGACTCCATATATTTCGATTATTAGTCACATTAAATAATCGGGTTTCTTTTCAAATGTCTCATTCATCTTCTCGCCCCATATACATCTATACCTTACATTGCCTCTTTTAAAATATGAGACTAAAGCTATAAACTGATGAAGCCATAGTTTTGTGGTAGGCAAATAAATATTTATTGCCATGTCCTCCCTCAACCATAGAAACAAAGATATTTTTTTTGCATTGCATATTGAATAGAAGATATACATTGAATATTAGTTCACCCGTAAATTAAGTGTTTCTTATAATGTTCATATCTATACCTATGCTGCGCATACCATTTTTTTAAAAGGTTGAAAACTTAAATTAATGTTTTGCCAAACTTACCCTTAATTAATTATCCTACTATACCTTATCTTAAACTTGATCAATCCTAAATTTGATAACTTTTAAAAAAAATATACACTATATTAATTTTAAAAACACGAATTTTGTATTTAAAAAAAACACATACTTTGCATCAAAGGTCGAACCAAAATCACGACCTCGCAAGTTATAGTTATTTGCCGCTATAAACCGTCGCTTTGCACGGGTATACAACTCAATGACTGGTATAGTATATCAAAACAAAGATTAAGAAACTCTTTGGCATTGACAATACGACAAGGGTCTTGCACAAGGGAACTAGTACCAAAGGAGGTAACTTTATGTATATAAACACATTGACACAATTACACCCATTCACCACCTCACGATCAACTACAAAGTAAGAAAACTTAAAAAGGCTAGAAAGTCACTCACAATGTGACAAGTGTCCCACCAAATTTATCACACTCCCTCCTTTTATTTTTGGTTAGTGGGTATATTAGTCATTTTTTGTTTTTTAATTTAACCCTAAACTTCAAACGCACATATCATTAAATGACAAACTTAAAAAAAATCGATTTCATCATAATTTTTAATATTTAATTCTCTTTAATTTGGTATGCATTTTGATATATGAATCGTAACTTTTTTTTTCCAGCTTTTTAAGTGGGTGTTGATTTTCCTGAAAATGTTTGGCATTTTCGGCTCTAATTTTGTCTAGTTTAAAAGCCGAATTATGCAAAACTTAAAGCACGAAAGTTGTAATTTTTAGGCCATTCGTTACCCAGAATTTTGAATCACTCAAATCCGATATGATATGAGTAGGGATGGCAAAAGCACCCGAAACCAACGGGGGAAACCGAAACCCTAACCAGTTGGGTCGGGTTCGGGGGCGGGTTAGCGGGTTTAGATGCGGGTTTGGGTGTTGATAAAAATTTTAGCCGGGTACGGGTTTGGTGACGGGTTCTGTTAATCTTCTGCGAGGGTATGAATCTTGTTAACGCCATGAGTCTTAATAAAAAAAAATAAATAAATCTCTCATGAACAAAACATCGTTTTAATGAACAAAAGTAAAACGGGTGAAGCTCATAAACAAAAGTAATATGAGAGAGAAAGTTAATAAACAAAATTATATTTTGATGAACAAGATTAACTGATGAACAACAGTTAATTAATTAGTTAATATGTATTGTTCATCAGTTAATATTGTTCATCAGTTCATCAGTCTTGAACAAGATTAACTGATGAACAACACTAACTGATGAACAACATTAATTGATGAACAAAACTAACTGATGAATGAAACGTACATTTTTTTTAAATTACGATTAAAAAAATCACTTTTTAAATCTTATATTAATAAAATGATTAATAATGCGTTGTGGTACAAAAATTAGAGAATTTAACGTAATTTTAACACTAAAAATCTAAGCTAGACATTTCATCAAACACCTTGTGTGCAACAAATATGACTAAAACACCATCTTTAACGTGCGATATCTCACTCATATCATATCGGATTTGATTGATTCAAACTACTGGGTTAAGAGTGAACCAAAGTCTACTTTCATGTTTTAAGTAGGGATAATGGCAAAAAAAAGCATCATACTTACCACTTTTTGTCATTGCATTAGCGTCCTTTTTTTNAATTTAGCACTAACCTTTCTAAATCGTGTCATTGTATGGTCTGTGTGACCGGTTGTCCTACATGGCAACGGTAAATACTGAATATTTCTTTCTTTTTTTGCACACTTTTCTTCCTTTTTCATTTATTTTATACACTCCTTTATTTTTTAAAACACTCAGGGGCCGTTTGGTTTAATAATAGGAATCACAATCGGTATGAATTTGATACTCACTCCTAGTTCCCTTGCCACCTTTAATGTATGGCAAATATAAGGATATGATAATACCAATTATCATGAAACAAACAAAATATATCATTCCCATAGCCATTCATTTATTCCCATAGGTTCAAACCAAACGCACCCTTATTTCATTTTCTTTATATATTAACACATCCCAACTAACTTTTCCCCTTTATCCCCACCAATAACTTTTTTATCCCCACCACACAAACCCTAGCCATGAGATCTTCCTCCTCATCAACCTCAAGATCCAGATCCTCGTCAATCAGACGTTTTTACACAAAAGAATAAGTAATTAGTAATTGCACGCACTGAGTGTGATTGTCATTTGCCTATCGAAGCTCAAGTGGCATGGACCATCACAAACCCCGGTAGAAGATTAAAGGGTTGTCCAAAATATGTAAGATAATAATTCGTATGTAAGTTAACTTTTTGATATAAGAAGATTGAAGTGGCTTTTCATTTGTATTTGTTGCTATGACAGGGTAGGGAAAATCAGTGTAAGTTCTATGGGTTTATGGATGATGAGCTACCTAGTGACTACTACAAAGATTTGTTCTTCAAAGAGCATGAAGAACTGAGAATGTTGAGGTGGAGAATGGCTGAGTTGATGAGGGGAAAATCTGAGTTGCACACGGACAAGGGTGGCTCAAATCTGATGAAGGCAAAAGTTCCACATTTGATGAAGCAAAATGTTTGCAAATGGTTGAATTGAAGGCTAAGTTGAAGGCAGAATTGAGTTTGATTAAGTCAAAATTCAATTCTCATGACAAACTTGTTGTTTTGTTTAGTTTGTTTGTCATTTTGGTGGTTTTTGTTTATGCAAGTAATGTATTTGCCTAGTGAACCTGTTATGACTAATGTAATATGACAATGTTTTGGGTTGGTTTCTCTTTAATGCAATGCTTTGTTTTGGTTATTTTGGTATTCTAGCAAATAGATATACACATTTAACAAACACAAAGGTTCATGTCATTAGTTATGAATGCCCATTCAGGAACAAAACTGAGCATCGCATAATAGTTTAAAGCTACATGACATAAGAACCTAATACAATATGTTTCTAAGTGCACAACATATATGAACAAAAGAAGTGCACAGAAATGAAGTTAAGGTTACACAACGTAAGAGTTACTTGACATAAAAAGTTAAGTTAAACAGGAAAGAGTTGTTTTCATTCCAAACTGAGAGCATTAGTACTTGAACTCCCAATTCCTTGGTGTTGCTTTGCTAATTTTTTCTTCAAGATTCTTTCACTCCTTCCTCTTTGCCTTGGCTGAACAAAATTTCTCCTAACTCTTGCTTGTGCTTCATTCACTGGCATTATATCCTTGACAGCTTCTAGCAATCCCTAAATTAACATAAAATACATTTACATCAAAGACAGTTACAAAACTAAGACCAATGAATCAAATAAAAATGAAATATACCTTGTGTTGGTCTGACATAAGTGTTAAACCATTTCCAGTTGGTAACTCAAGATCCTGTCCAAGCAATTCCAGAAACCATGACCAGTTATCTTTGTTCTCCACATTCACCATAGCCCATGCTACCGGAAAGATGTTGTAACACCCCCAAAATCTGGTTTAGCGGAAGCATACATGTTGGGTGCTACTAAATTGGTATCACAACACAAAGTGCAAAGAACGGTTTTACTTAAACCGTTTAAAAGAAATCTTTATATTCAAAAGTATTTGTTTACAGCGTTCCAAAAAGAGTGTGGAAGTATAAGCCCATGAAAGAAATAAAGCGGTCCCAAATACATCAGAGTCATCTATGACCATGCCATGCCCTGCCAAAGCCTCCAATGGTAAGCTATCGCTTTAAACCTGAAAATACATGCTAAAGTGTCAACACAAGGTTGGTGAGTTCATAAGTTTATGTAAATAGCAATTCAGTGTAAAAGAATTGTGGACCACAAGGTTTTCGAGTGTGAAAATCGTTCACATATAAGATAAAGTTCAGTTCTAGTGACCTCCGCTTCACTCACAGTGACAGGAGAAAAATCAGTAAAGTAGCCTCTACANCCCATGAAAGAAATAAAGCGGTCCCAAATACATCAGAGTCATCTATGACCATGCCATGCCCTGCCAAAGCCTCCAATGGTAAGCTATCGCTTTAAACCTGAAAATACATGCTAAAGTGTCAACACAAGGTTGGTGAGTTCATAAGTTTATGTAAATAGCAATTCAGTGTAAAAGAATTGTGGACCACAAGGTTTTCGAGTGTGAAAATTGTTCACATATAAGATAAAGTTCAATTCTAGTGACCTCCGCTTCACTCACAGTGACAGGAGAAAAATCAGTAAAGTAGCCTCTACAGTATAAGGCATAAAGTGCAAATCATAAAGTTTACAGTAAACAAGCATAGATGGACCATTGCAACAGATCAGCAAGCACACACTATTCCTGTATGCAACACTAAGCTCAACAAACCGAACTAGACAAAGCATGCCAAAGGCATAAGTACAAATAAAGGTGCCCGCGAGTGATAATCCCTAGTCACTCGGCAAAAAGGTCGTCATGGTATACGTCCGCTTTGGCCTACTGTATAGCCAACCGAATGGAGGAGTCACCCTAAATAGATCTATTTATAACATACGCGTTTCCCAGCAGGAATTGACGGTTGTCGATGGTGGGCAAAGTGGGATTCAAGCAACTTAGGTCTCCGCATACCAGTGTGTAAAACAAGTTCAGTTTTGGTCCATGAAAACAGTTTTGCATATTTCTTATAAAACAGTACTTATAAGAAAATAGGGCTATAAACTTACGTATACAATTCAAGCACTTGTGTCCATAGTAAAATAATCCAGTTTATAACGATAAATCTAGTAATGTGGTTAAATAACCGGACAAGTAATTTAGCGAATCACATAAAGTTCTTCGAGTAAACATTTCATATGTTTAAGTAATGCAAATACTTGATTTAGTAAAACGAGCATGTATCCTCCCCCAAAACAGTTATAAAACGAGTAAAACAGGGGGTATGAACTCACCTCAATACGGAGCAACGCTAAATATCACAACTGACACAACTGGCATCTAGAGCAAAACACAACGGTATCAAGAGATATAGGCACAACGGTACTGGATCGGCACAACCTAATATGTATATAGTTATCTCAGAATTCGTCTCGCAAAGTAAAAGAGTTTTCAAAAGACAAGCGTCTTAGTTTTCGTGGATTACTCGTATCAATTATTGCAAAAAGTTTAGTATCAACGTTTCGTAAGAAAAGTTCAGTTTCAACATTTCGTGTGGTGGTAAGAAAACATCAACTCAAGAATGTAACTCACGCCAGATTATAATATATATCCCAATATATTATAAAGAAGTAGTAAAAGAACAGTCAAGGATTACTGACGATGACTCAAGTACACACACATTAAAGAAGAATAGATAACGACATTGTTGACAAAAGTACCGACGAGGACTTTAGTCGAAAATGAAATGACAAATGGAAGTCAAGAAAATAATGACAAAGAAATATGTCAAGAGAGTAATTTAATTCAATTGGTAAGTTTCGGGATTTACCTCATAATCCCAATTAGTTTGGAGATAATCAATAAAGTTAAAGTAATTTAAGTTTTATTAGAAACTCAAATTAGTACATCACATGGTAGTATAAGTTGAGAGTTTTATAAATTTACGCATGACGCGTCCGTTTATACAACTTCTCCAAGTCGTTGCGTGATGAGTGTGTAAATACTCATCATTTTTACCTATTCTGAACTGCCAAAACATCCAAAAACACCAAATAATGCATCAAAATAGTGAAAATATTCCAAAAGTGTGTTTTATATGTTGTAGATGCAAAATGTTTGAAAACAAATGAAAAACAAACAAAGTTTGCACAATTGGCAGTTTCAGTCCCTCAACTTTCACAAAATGTCAAAACTAGTCCCTGATTATTTCAAAATAAGNCTTGTTCTTGTTTGTTCTGTGACCTCTAGTTGTTGTTTTTACTTGTTCTAAGTTGCATTTGTTTACCTTGATCACATTTGACCATTGTCTTTGCTCTGTGAAATCTGTGTTCATCATTTGCAAACTCAAACCCTCAAAATTTTCACAAGTGTTGAACCTGTGATAAACATGTGTGTCCAATCTTCTTGTTTTTGAGTTCTAAACCACGTGATTTCACAAAAGTTGTTCATTCTCAATGTATAAACAAGTCTCAAAAAGAAAATTCCAAAAATAATCACTTTTTAAGAAAAGTGATAGTTTCTATTTAATATTTTTAATTTTTATTTTCTCTTTTTAAATTGTTAAGTAATATTCTGTTTTTATAATTTTCTAAATTACTTTGTAACTTAAAGTATTTGTATAAATTTTATTAGAATTTTTCTTTTTCATTTAGTATTTATTAAAATTAAAAACAGTTTAGTTAATAATTAGTTAATAATAGTAAATTAAATAGTTTTAATAGATTTTATTAAACAGTAGCATCTTTTTATAATTTTCCTAAGTTCTACATAATAATTAGTACCTCTAGTAATTTTCTTATTATTTCTACTGTTCATTTGGTAATTCTTAGATTTAATTTTAATTAAAACAATTTAATTAGAAAAACCAAAAAGAAAATAGTTTAGTGTTTAAAATTAATCTCAGATCCATTTTTATAATTTTTCTAGTTTTTATACATTGTTTAGAACCTGTAAAAATTATCTTTGTAATTTTGTCTTTTCATTTTCTAATTTTCTCTTTTTATATAGTTTAATTAGACTTTAAATATTAATTAAGTTTTTAATTTATAAAAGATCCACAAAAAGACAAAAATAGTTAATTTTAATTTTTATAAATCTTCTAAGTCATTTTAGATTTTTAGAAATTAATTTTGCAAATTTTTAGTGTAATTTGTACTATTAATCCTTTTTAGATTTGTTATAAATTAGTTTTAATTAAGTTTTTAAATAGTTTTTATTAATTAATTAATATTTAAATATTAAAATAATCAAAAAAATATTTTTCTTTTTAATTCAATTTTCTTTTTATTTAAGTTTGAAGAATTTTCATTTTACACCCTTGTAATTTAGAACTTGTCACTTTTAGTCCCTGTACTTTCCTCAGTTACATTTTTGTTACATATTTGTTATATCCGATTGATGTGCATTTTAATACTGTTTCATTATCAATTCCAAGCGGTCAGTAGTGTAAAAATCAATCCAATTCTTAATCTGGTTACTTTTCCTGATCACTCTTCCCAAAAACGTTTTTCCAAATACAATTTCAACCTCGTTGGGATTTAACGACCCGGGGAAACACTCCTCAGGATTTCATTGTATTGTGCTCTAGACTTTCAGGGTTTCTTTGTTAGGGTTAGCCATTCACAAGTGGCTAGCTTGTGTGACAATACCTGTTGGTTCTGAGACCAATCATTGCGCTTACGAAAAATCAATTTCCTCAAAGCAATATTTCCCAACAAGTTTATAATAAGAAAAATTAGTAATACTAATAATTCCACTTTTTAGAATATCTATTAGTTATCGACTTTCACTAATTGCTATTAGTTTAATGATGTTAATTGAATATTTCGGTCCATTACGAGTATAATATATTAAATTCGTCCCGAGTCTAATATATTACATTCGTCCCTAGTCCAAAATGTCCAATTTGTCCGATATAATCCAATTGTCCAAGTATACCAAGTCCGATATATATATATTTAGTCCGTTTTATTTTGTATATATTCAAGTATGTATCCGAAACTCCCAATGAGCACATATCTCAAAACAATTAATTATGTTAGTCGATATTAATATTCATAAAAAGTCTTAACACATGAAATGACTAAAGCAATTATAAACTTAAACTCTTATTATTAGTTTTTGTAGGCTTGAACCAAAGTTAGTTCCAAACATACCCTAATAGAAATCCTTGGGCCTTAAGCCCTTTGATTTTACAAACAAAACGCACCCTAACCTGGTGAAACATACGCTACATACAAACACACCCTTGTGTTTGTAGTTAACCGAAACAAGCACACACCCTTTGTATTGTTTGTGGTTCAAACCGAGACAAGCAAGCAACAAACACCCTCGTGGTCGTTGCTGCCATGAACCGAGCCAACAAAGCCCACACCCTACACGGTTGTGGTCGAACAAGAAGCATCACAAACACACCCTACGTGGGTGGTTTAGCCGAGACACCACAAGGACCGAGTTAGCATATACAAGCTTAACCAAACTCCAAATATACTCATTACACAAATATATAACACTAAACTTGAATAAGGACCTAAGCGAATACGGGCCAACCCAACCCACTGAGTCGACTTGGTTGAGTCGAGTTGACTCAGTCCATCAAACGTACGAACACCATTTTAAATTATGT
>LBNU01016121.1:69335-104127 GCA_014162995.1 Artemisia annua
AACCCAAAAAAATCGTAATCAGTATAAACCCTAAATCACCATGCATATTATGGGAGACATAAATAAAAAACAATTCCATAAAAATACAAACATAATAAAGTCAGATGTACCTTTTGCCCACATCAATTTCATAAAATCACTAGAGATCGTATGTCAATTTGTAGTTTAATAATTAGGGTTTGGGGACCATTCGAATAAAGAAGTGTGTGGTGGGACTGTGTGTTTTTTAGGATATAGTAAACAATTTATGTGTGGACAAAACAGATTTTGTGTTTATTTAATCCATTATCCAACGTGGCATTTTAATTTCACACGTGGATATTGTAAAAAGTTTAAAAAGGTATTAAAAATTCAGATATAACCGGCTAAGGTTACAACCGGTCACACAGACCATACAATGACATGATTTAGAAAGGTTAGTGCCAAATTTCAAAAAAAAAATGACGCTACATATAATGACAAAAAGTGGCAAGTATGATGCCTTTTTTTTGCCATTTTCCCTTATAAGTATTTCATAATTCGACAATTTTGAAGGTAAAAAATAAGGTTGAAAATGGTAAAAACATCAAGAAAATCATGACCAATGAATATGTAAAAAAAGAGTTTCGAAATAATTAACAAGACTTATACCAAATTAAAGAGAAATAAATTTTATAAATTGTGGTGGAATCGATTTTTTCTAAAAGTTAGTCGTTTGTGAGTTATGTGCGTTTTAGTTCGAGGGTGAAAAAGAAAAAACGAGTTAAAGGACAAAAACACCGTTTGATCGAAAATAATACAAAATAATAATAATAATAATAATAATAATAATAATAATAATAATAATAATAATAATAATAATAATAATAATAATAATAATAATAATAATAATAATAATAATAATAATGGTTTTGACTAGATCTCATCCAACGGTAGAGAATACTTTTTGAACTTTTTAATTTTTGTTTCTTTCTAAATGATCCCAAACCACCACCCAAAAGATATCTGTAAATTTGTTGCTCAACCATAGAAACACAACTACACACACCTACTATCTCATCAATTTGAATATAACGGTGAGTATTCAAACTAAGCTCAATCCTTGTGAACCTCTATCAACCAATCATATTTAACTATCAACATTATAAAGACCTCATCCATTTTCATCTTCTTTACAATTCACACTCTCACCTAACTCACAAACACTAACCCTAATTCACTAGCTTTCAGTTCATACATGTTTTTAATTCATACATTAACTTTTGCCACTACCGACTACTTCTATGACCACCATACATCCTCGAATGACGTCATCTGCCACCATGATATCCAAGGTACCTAGTACTTGTGTTGTTTTATGTTGTTGTTTTAGTTGTTGTCACAACATGTGTGACTAATCAATGTTACTTTGTTTTATCATTTTAGAAACCAAGAAAAGACAAGATCGCGATTAGTTTTTTTGTATTCATCGTTGAAATAGGTGGTCTTGGAAATTTAGGTTAGTAACTTTTCTTTTATTGTATGGATAGATTTGATTATGGTTATCACGTGTTTGTTTTATGTAATTTTGTATGTGTTTTATGCAATTTTTTCGTTATTTGAATTTAAATCCAGAAGTGGTTGATGAAGCATTTATGAGTGTTGATGCGTGTGTATATCGTTGTATAATAGATTATATCTATCAAGTTTTAAATTTATATTTAGCCGGCTTATCCTATAACACACACTAACGAGTAGTGTACCCGATCAATGTAGCTAGTTGATAAGTAGAGTATCGAACAGTAAGACTGGAACATTAATGCCTTAGATATCTATCAGTATTTTAATCCTAAGTTAGTTCTAATAATCTAATCTAACGCAGGGGGGGTTTTCAGCCTGAGAGAGTGGCAGGATTGCGTAGATTAAGTAAATAGCAAATAAAACAATTAACTAAACAAGAAAGCCATTGATCAAGACGTAATTGAATCAGTATTGATCTTCATGAGGGCTTATGTTGTAGGAGCTCACATCAAAGACTTCCAGATGGGGATTGAAAGCTATCAGAGGAAGATCAACCTGATACCTTCGATCTTAGCTTGCATTGGTATTCAAAAAGTCAAGAGTTGGACATGTTTTACAAGACCCGGCCTTGGATTATGTCTAGTGTATGTGACTGACAAGAAGAAAAAGAGGTTGTTCAGAGTCGTTGAAGTAGCCAAGTTCTCTTCCAGTACCTTGCTACAGATCCTGAAGAAACTTGAGCGGATAAAGAGGAAGGTGGAGAAACTGCAGATAGAGATGACTGCAAGCAATCATCGTATGTTGACAAGGGTTGTGAATGTGATAAAACAAAGGCTGACGCTTCGAGCATCATGGAGACGAATGGAACAAAGAATCGGATGTCGAAGTTGGCCTGACAAGAAGCCCATAAATAGAAGACCCGAATGATCTACCCTTAGAGGGAGATTGTTGGAGCAAAAAAATGTAAATCATTAGTGCAGGGACTTCTACTTATCTTTTGTAATAGTATAGAGTATGTTGTGTAACATTGTGTGGCTTGCGACAGCATTATACTATCACAACACTTGTATAGTTACGATAGGATGCTTGACTATTGTATGGGTATAAATATCCCCTACCTCATGGGTTATGATGTGTGTGTTTCTATCTTATCAATGTGAGACTTTTCCTATTTCTCTCGTTTCTCTCTCTAAGTTAAAGTGTCCACACCACTTTATTTCACTAAAATTATTAGAGTAGACGTGATATTATTGGAACAACACATTTTAAGCTTTTTGTTTTGGGGAATTAGGGTTTCGTTCTTAAAAAAAGACAGAGATAATTTTTAGAGAGTGAATGTGAAAGGTAGGGGTAAATGAATGAATGAAAAGGTTAAGTTCCTTTATAAAGAAAAGAGTTGAAAAACCTCTCATAAAGCGCCGATGACAGTTTCAGTCTATGACATGCATCGAGATACCAACTAGAGATACACGGCTATCGTTCTTTGATTTGACCAAGCTTGATCATTACACTCAATAATATATTACCTATTTAGTCCCCAAAGTTACATTGAAACAAGAAATTTACAAGCAAATTATCTAACTGGCACGTGTATGTTACTCAACTTTTAACAGTTTATGTGTGCTTAACCTTAGGACTACTTATGCAATTTATAAAAACTATCTACTTTCCACAGTTGGAATCTAACTAAATTAGTTGGAAACCAATTGAGGGAGTGTACACGTGGGCAAATGGTGGTCTTTCTTTAATGCATATGTTTGACTTAAGTGACACTTGTACTAAGCTTCTCAAGGAAGCTTGAAACCTTCTTCGAGAAAGTCTGCAAACTGTGGGCGCGTCATGTCACCACTTGTACTAACTCGTTTTAATTTTGTTTTCTTTTTACTACACTTATGCAATTTATTTTAACCGTGTGTGCTTAATTTTGTTCTCATTTTAACAATCTTTTTTAACAATCATATTTTTAACATGTAGTTTATTTATGTTTTTTTTAACAATCTGTTTTTTATGCTTTGAAACCAATTATTTTTTTCCTCTTTTTTCCCCTTCTATGTTAACTACTTGGACGAAGACTATCAGGGACCAACGGTGTAATTTTTTGGTTTCAAACTAAGTGGTGATTAAACACTAAATTTCTTCTAACCTTAACTGTATTGGATATGCATAACTAAAAATTATGAACTATAATTGTTATTCAAAAAAGCAAATTACATATTAATTTGTATAATCCGATTCCATCACACCAAATTCCATCAACAACATGAGATCATACTTGTGATCTTTCTTCATTTTTTCCTCCAACTCTTTCTAGCCCTTGCCTCTTCTTCTAATGTTTCCCTTAATGCATCTTCATCTAATTTAAGTTGATATTCCTATTCCTCGGTAAGCCATCCATCAACATTGACATTTCCAGGAACTTAAGTTGCTTCTTCATAATATATCTCTTGATAAATAGCTTCCTCTTGTGTTTCATCAATTGTTTCCTCTACAACCACCTCTTTTGACGATTCTGGTTGCATAAAAGGTTTAAACATATAATAAGCTTTGTAACTAATTAACCTTAAAATCAAGTATATAAACATAAGAAATTTGTTTCCCTTTAGACATTTGCCACGGATTAATGGAAGATTGCCTACTAGGGACTAATTGAAAAAACCAAGGATAGAAAGGAATGTGTGTGTGTGTGTGTGTGTGTGTGTGTTTGAGATTACTCATGTGTCAACAAAATAATATACAAGTACAAAATATTTTTAAAAAGTCAAATAAATATTTTACAAGTACAAAAAAGAGTTTTGACTAAAATATATAAAGTACAAAAAGTACACATTGCAACAGTGGAATGTACAGTAGCATGCTAAGAACAACAAGCCAAAACGAAAGACTTGGACCAAACTGTCCTCATGTGCTGCGCACGTGAGGACCGAGATGACTGGGAAAACTAACGAGCGTTAGATTTTTGGACCAGCGGCGTAATAGTTTTGAGATCTTGACTAAAAAGGCAACAATTACCGCTTTTGAATGTCGTATAAAATCTGGAATAAGTTTAAGGACCAATTGTGAAATTTACTCTAATCAGAAACCACCAGATTATTGATTGTTGCATGAATCTTGGTGCCTTGTTATGTGAAAAGGTAACATTAGCTATAGTATTCAGAGTATATATGGGACGACTATTAGGTTTGATGGAGTAATACTAATTAAACATGTTAATCCATTAGAATCATATCAATACTGGAAACCTTTATAAGCTGGCTAACACCAAAATACTGGTTTCACAAAGAGATGATTTTAACTTTGATATTGCATTTACCTGTTGTACCCATCGATTTCAGCAAGTGAAGTTATAGCCATCCTTTTACATATGAACGAAAAAACACACAAATTTTAGGGTTAGCATAAAAGCACAAAGAAGCTAATAAGTAGTGTATCCATTTTTCCTTGTTGTATAAAAGTTTACTTACTTTTTAAATGTCAATGTATTTTTGTTAATCATGAATCATATCAATCAAAAAGTAGCAGTGAGCAGTAGCTGTGAGCTGCAGCCACAGCTCACTGCTCACCGCTCACAGCTTCATAAAGAAGCATTGGAAAAATGAGCTTTCCTAAAAAATAGCAAAACTCACAGCCCTCATGCCAAACAAATACGAAAAATCAAAAAGCTCATTGCTCACCGCTCATCGCCCCAAAAAACTCCAAAAAGCTTTGCGCCAAACATAGCCTTAATATAAAAGTTTTGAACTTGTATGACACATGCATAGCTTTGTTATTGGTAGCTGTCCAAAATAAAGTCGGAGACATATTTTTATTTGTTGTTATCTAATATGTAAATTGACGCCTTCTTGGTATAGAGTTGTCATCTTATTTTTCCTTATCTCTTTCACTTCGTAGTTTGATTTTATTTATACCTGTGACTATTGACGTTGTGGCGTGTAAACAACCTATCACACAATAGCATATTGATTAAAGTGCCAATTAAGACACAATGATAAAATAAGTGTGTAAACATTTGTACTTTTATTGAAAAATTATCTACTCCTCTAAGATGGCTCACTGTAAATGGTCTAGAATCCAAGGTTAACAAGACTTATAACCAACTTAAAAAAAATACGCAATGCTATCTGGTTGTTCTCATTGATCTCAGACACATATGGACCGTTTTTAAGAAATTATAAGACGTTCTTTGGCGTGCTTTAGAACGGCCATAGCCATACCTAGTTTTCTTTTTATGTGAATGTATGAGATAGAGCTAAAATACTTATATTTCATTATTTGAGTCTAAAAAGAAAGGTTTTTATCGATTTAAAATGCTCCATATATTTTCATTATTCGAGCCCAACATAAATAACTTTNCACGTGAGGACCGAGATAACTGGGAAAACTAACCAGCGTTAGATTTTTGGACCAGCAGCGTAATAGTTTTGAGATCTTGACTAAAAAGGCAACAATTACCGCTTTTGAATGTCGTATAAAATCTGGAATAAGTTTAAGGACCAATTGTGAAATTTACTCTAATCAGAAACCACCTGATTATTGATTGTTGCATGAATCTTGGTGCCTTGTTATGTGAAAAGGTAACATTAGCTATAGTATTCAGAGTATATATGGGACGACTATTAGGTTTGATGGAGTAATACATAATTAAACATGTTAATCCATTAGAATCATATCAATACTGGAAACCTTTATAAGCTGGCTAACACCAAAATACTGGTTTCACAAAGAGATGATTTTAACTTTGATATTGCATTTACCTGTTGTACCCATCGATTTCAGCAAGTGAAGTTATAGCCATCCTTTTACATATGAACGAAAAAACACACAAATTTTGTTTACATTAGGATAAAACGATTAGTACGAAAGAAAAATACACAGTGAAAAAAGCACAACACAAACATTAGGGTTAGCATAAAAGCACAAAGAAGCTAATAAGTAGTGTATCCATTTTTCCTTGTTGTATAAAAGTTTACTTACTTTTTAAATGTCAATGTATTTTTGTTAATCATGAATCATATCAATCAATTTACATATCAAAGTATTAGAGAACACTTAGGCTATGTTTGGCAAAAGTAGCAGTGAGCAGTAGCTGTGAGCTGCAGCCACAGCTCACTGCTCACCGCTCACAGCTTCATAAAGAAGCATTGGAAAAATGAGCTTTCCTAAAAAATAAAAAAGCTCACAGCTCTCATGCCAAACAAATACGAAAAATCAAAAAGCTCATTGCTCACCGCTCATCGCCTCAAAAAGCTCCAAAAAGCTTTGCGCCAAACATAGCCTTAATATGAAAGTTTTGAACTTGTATGACACATGCATAGCTTTGTTATTGGTAGCTGTCCAAAATAAAGTCGGAGACATATTTTTATTTGTTGTTATCTAATATGAGTTGTCATCTTATTTTTCCTTATCTATTTCACTTCGTAGTTTGATTTTATTTATACCCGTGACTATTGACGTTGTGGCGTGTAAACAACCTATCACACAATAGCATATTGATTAAAGTGCCAATTAAGACACAATGATAAAATAAGTGTGTAAACATTNAAAGAAAAATACACAGTGAAAAAAGCACAACACAAACATTAGGGTTAGCATAAAAGCACAAAGAAGCTAATAAGTAGTGTATCCATTTTTCCTTGTTGTATAAAAGTTTACTTACTTTTTAAATGTCAATGTATTTTTGTTAATCATGAATCATATCAATCAATTTACATATCAAAGTATTAGAGAACACTTAGGCTATGTTTGGCAAAAGTAGCAGTGAGCAGTAGCTGTGAGCTGCAGCCACAGCTCACTGCTCACCGCTCACAGCTTCATAAAGAAGCATTGGAAAAATGAGCTTTCCTAAAAAATAAAAAAGCTCACAGCTCTCATGCCAAACAAATACGAAAAATCAAAAAGCTCATTGCTCACCGCTCATCGCCTCAAAAAGCTCCAAAAAGCTTTGCGCCAAACATAGCCTTAATATGAAAGTTTTGAACTTGTATGACACATGCATAGCTTTGTTATTGGTAGCTGTCCAAAATAAAGTCGGAGACATATTTTTATTTGTTGTTATCTAATATGAGTTGTCATCTTATTTTTCCTTATCTATTTCACTTCGTAGTTTGATTTTATTTATACCCGTGACTATTGACGTTGTGGCGTGTAAACAACCTATCACACAATAGCATATTGATTAAAGTGCCAATTAAGACACAATGATAAAATAAGTGTGTAAACATTTGTACTTTTATTGAAAAATTATCTACTCCTCTAAGATGGCTCACTGTAAATGGTCTAGAATCCAAGGTTAACAAGACTTATAACCAACTTAAAAAAAATACGCAATGCTATCTGGTTGTTCTCATTGATCTCAGACACATATGGACCGTTTTTAAGAAATTATAAGACGTTCTTTGGCGTGCTTTAGAACGGCCATAGCCATACCTAGTTTTCTTTTTATGTGAATGTATGAGATAGAGCTAAAATACTTATATTTCATTATTTGAGTCTAAAATGAAAGGTTTTTATCGATTTAAAATGCTCCATATATTTTCATTATTCGAGCCCAACATAAATAACTTTTAACAAGTTAAACATAAGAAAACCACGCAATTATTAGAACAAAGTGACACATTTTGAGTTCTAACTTTTTGTTACAAACTTATGTATCGATTTTTTTTTTATTTACTTATTTTGTTTTATTTAATCAAAATAGAATTTACATAGTGGTCGAAGGCAAACGAGCAACAAGCTGCGCCGCTAGCCCTTTTTGAATTTACATAGTATCGATCTGTTGTTTATTTTGTTCAAAAAAATATATTTTTTATTTTCTTTTTTTCTTATTACAAACTTTTTGTTGTTGTTGTTGTTGTTGTTGTTGTTATTTTCTAGTCTTGCAATGTTTTTGTTGTAAATTTTTTGTGTACTCAGCTTTTCTAGGCGTTGATATGTTGACGTTGATGAGCCATGAAAAGTGTCTAAAATATACTAAAACGAACAGATTAAAATTACAAAGCTATTTAAGAAATAGTAAAACATATAAAGCATAATTATCACACACACATCACATAAAAGTCAAACCTATTTGACACAGAGTGTGAGATTTTTAACATAATGAAATCCAATGTTATTTGGAATGGGGTTGTTTGATAGACAGCTAATTATTTGGAGCATCAGCAGCATGATACATATGAATGGGTAAACGAGGGCTCAAAAGTACTTCAAGTGGTGTCTTTTTCATGTTGGTCAGTCCGACACTCGCAGTCATATCAATAGGCTCCGTTGATGGTTTCGTTAACTCAAATGCTTGCAACAAACTTGCTAACGTTAGATACAAAGATTTGAGTGCAAAGTTAAGACCAGGGCACATTCTTCTACCACTACCAAATGGAAGCAATTCATAATGTTGCCCTTTGATGTCCATATCCTTTTGGCTTGTCAAGAATCTTTCTGGTCGAAATTGGTCAGGATCTGACCAAATGTTAGGGTCATGGTGTAGTTTCCAAAGGTTTATGATCAACCCGGTGCCTTTTGGGATGTTATATTCAGCTAGAACGCAGTCATCAATGGACTCATGAGGGACGGAGAGTTGTCCTGGTGGGTATAAACGAAGTGTTTCTTTGATGATGGCTTCCAGATAGACTAAGTTCTTCATATCCGACTCTTCAACCGGTCTCTTCCTTCCAACATGCTCATCAATTTCGTCTTGAGCTTTTTTGAGTGCTTGTGGGTTGTTGAGCAGCAAAGATAAAGCCCATGTTAAAGTTACAGTTGTAGTGTCTAGGCCAGCTGCTAGAATATTCTGCGAGATAGTTAACCAGTTAGTACTTTTGTATAAGGTTACAACTAACATGCTCTAGCTCTTTATATTGTAGTTGGCTAGTTGCAATTTATTTTATATGCTCAAACCATTAAAACGTTTCAGGTGTGAAGCTTTAGATGATCATTCCAAATATATTTATAATAAACTACGAAAACATGAGAAATTACTAATCGATGAAGCTGCTATTGAATGCCTACTCAACTTGGAACCAATAGGGATGTTTGCTCAGTCGACTTGAATTAACGAACATTATTTAACAAACCAAGTAAGCGAAGGTTAAAGGTAGTAACTTACTACAGCTGTTGCTTTGATGATTGTATCACAGTCAAAGTCTTGAAACTCGTCTTTGCAGGAACCTTCGAGAATGGAAATCAATACATCCATGAAGTCTGGTTTGCTTTCACCTTTCAGCCCCGTCTCTCTCCGTTTCTTGTGCTCATCTAACCACTCCTCAAGGATATTGTCAAGATCCTTGGCTGATAGCTTCATTGCCTTCTCACGTCCTCCCAAATCCAAACACTTTACATAGGGAATGTAATCAGACACCACAAAAGTCCCACACAGCTCAAAGAACTTCCTTACTACCCTATGAACCCGAACAGCTTCATCATCATTGGGGGGAAATCGCTTTCCTGAAATTGTTCTGCCAATGATGTTTAATATCAAGTTCCCAAACAATTCTTTCATCTCCACCCGCGCCATATCTGCATATGCACTCTTTTTGTTTGTCACCCAAGTTTCAAAGATATCTTTCATGGATGCTCCAACTTCTTGGACACGGATATATCTAAGCATTTCCACATTTCGGTGAGAGAGAAGCTCTGCAATGACCATCTTGCGCATATGTTTCCAGTAATCACCATATGGACTGACCCCAAAACCAGCATAGTTATAGGCCATGAGTTCTGCTGCTAATATCTTTGGTCTACTAGCAAAGACCTTGTCGTTTTTAGTGAAACACTCTTTAGCGATCATGTGATCACTCACGACCAAAATTTGGTAAACACCAAGCTTGATGGTAAAGATAGGGCCACATTCATCAGCCATTCTGCCAAGAACAATGTGAGGTAGCTCAGATCCACCTAGAAGGTGAAGGTGCCCGATTATAGGCCATGCACCCTTTGCTTGTGGTGGACTTTTGATCTTGCTACTTTTTGTCATCTTTTGGCTCAACATTTGGTATAGAAAAATTAGGGCCACGATAGGAAACGTGGCTGTTAGAGCGGTTTGGAACATGAGATTAAGTTCCATGGATATCATTGTTTTAAACGATTACCGATGTGTTTCAATAAACGGAGTAATCTATATATATAGCTCAATCACCATTTAATACATTTGTATGAATGTAGAACCTACCAGCTTTTAAAGCTAAGATGGCCATACTAGTAACCTGTAGCAGGAAAGGACTATTTTTACAATTATACTTCCTGCCATAATGTGAGTCGGCCAAAATTATGTATGTCTGGTCACAACTTTAAGAGCCAATTTAGAAATATAGTTCTAGATAACAGTTGTATTTACAGGACATCGTTTGGTGGAGAATATAATGGGCTATAAATCAGACAGCTGAATTATTTTGCTACATTGTTCTGTTGTTATACTGTGATATAACTAAAGGTAGTAGTTGTGTAGCATTATCATGTCTCTAATTTTGACAAATGGGTCAAAAGAAGAAAACTGCGATTAAGTCTAGTGTAACCAGTACGATGTCGTCATTTTATGTATCTCATGGTAGGCCAAACACAATAGTTACTCAACTCCGTTATTATTATTGATAGCTGTAACCCATATGCCATAAATAATATTTCAGGTTTCTAATAATTTTTACCCAGTACATTGATTATAGTAGCGAAGTCATTAGATAGCTTGAATATGGATGCTTTTGATAACTCAAAAAGTAACAACTGAAAGAAAGAATGTTATAGTAAAAGATAATTAGGCTTCATATAGGCATAGTGACTACTCAGTCTGGCGAAACTGATCACACGGGTTTTCGCCTTTTCTGTATGCACCCCAGGCGTTTGTTTCTTTTGTGCATCTATGCAGTAATACAGCATGTGACAATGGATCACAAATTAGAAACAGTGTGAAGTTTCTCAACATTCTTTGACAGACACTATATGGAAAATACCATTTTGGTTCATTTCAATCAGAGAAATAATACAACACTTTCAATGTGTTGCAACCGTATAAACTTTAGCATACATTTCCTGGAGTAAGTGTCCAGATTTCAGATGTTTAAGATCTTTAAAACTAGCCTAGGGATTCAACTACCTCAAAATTTAGGGGATTATGGTTCACTTTTCCATATTTATCAACACAAGCCCCTTCCACGGAGTATTTAACTAACTTTTACACATAATAATAAATATGATGTGAAGTTTATCGTTCTATACATCAGCGTCATGTTTACATATATGGTTTATTCTTTCAAAATCTAAGAAAATTATGGATGTGTTGTCCTTTGTACGTTGCACTCTTGCCTCCGCCAACAATGCTTTTGCAATGTTCTCTGCTGAATCTTGTTCAGAACTCGCAGCGCATCTCTCTCTTGCCTGCAGCAGATAATATGGGTTAGAAGTGAGTTGACATAATAGATAATTGTTTTGGATCAATGCGTTGGAAGTTTAACCTGATGGACAAGTTGGATGGCCTTCTTAGAATTAACGACGTCCCAAAACCCATCACTGCATTTAATTTCATGATATTAGCATCTCGTACGTACAAGCATCATAACAAAGAACTGAAAACAACACAGGTAAACTTTATAAATGCATGCATGGGGCAAATGAACTTGATCTTGATCTAAGTTCACAACACTCAACTTGGTTCAATGTGCTAACTTTATGACTGAGATGGTTCTGAAACAGATTTTGTTCATCGCTGAACACTGCACAAAATATTGTACTTTTCCGCTTACCAAAAACCCATGGTAGTTATTCAAATCTCTATTCTGTATTCTTGGTCATAGTCACATGGAACGGGGATCGCTCCGGTACGGGATCGGGGATCGGGATCGTGGTTCGGTAGGCACCTAAAATTCGGTTCGAAGGGGGGTAGGTTCATTTGGGATCGCTTCGGTATGGTGTACCAAGTAATGTGGTACGATGTACCAATGTAGCTAATAATCAACATATTTTTATAAATTTGAAATCCAAAGTTCCAAACATTCATAATATATACTAATCATATTCTCATAATTCATTCAAAGAAGCATAATAAAAAAGTTTTACCAAACACCATTCTTACAACTATACGGAAATCATAATTATTGACAGAGAATAAGTTATTTGACAGAGAATGATATCTTGAGACCTTCTTTATATATTGTATTTCTGCCATAATTATTGACAGAGGATCTTGTTCCAAAATAACTATAAGGAAATCATAATTGACAGAGAAATATATTCACTTTATAAATAGAAGTATATATTTGAAATCATGACAGCTCACAAAATTAATGTAGATAAATCGCGAATCGAATTTAATTGGTACGCGAATCGGAACTAACTGGATTGCGAATTGCTCAGGTCCGATTCGAATATCAATTAAATTCTGGAACGCCATTATCACCGATCCAAGTCGCGATCCCGGTCGATCCGGATCGATTTCGTACCATGTTTTGGATCGAACGAACTGGATCGCAATTCGTGGCTACTGTAGCAAATTATGTGACTATGTTCTTGGTTTTGTTTTCTCAGTGCAATGCCAAGTGTCACTGATTTACTTTTGTGCCAAGCTTAAGTGTGATGTCAATAGTCAAGCTAAGTTCAATTTAGATGAAGACTAGGTAAGAACTATGAGCAACACATATACTAGAAATTAAAATTAGTCCTTTCTTGTTTTTTGAGGAGCTATACCCCTTAATATAGAAGACTACACCAGTACCTAAGAATATTCAAGTTCCGTGAAGCTTTAAGCAATGTCTAGCTTAACAATATCCTCAAAACTGTTCATCTCAAATAACCGCTTCAGATAACCGCTTCAATTTAGAGGAAGACTAGGTAAGAACTATGAGCAACACATATACTAGAAATTAAAATTAGCCTTTTCTTGTTTATTGAGGAGCTATCCCCCTTAATATAGAAGACTACACCAGTACCTAAGAATATTCAAGTTCCGTGAAGCTTTAAGCAATGTCTAGCTTAACAATATCCTCAAAACTGTTCATCTCAAATAACCACTTCACATATTGAACAAGGAACACACATTCAGTATTTTCTTGTAACCGTCCTACTCAGGCAAGTCATTCTGGAGGGAAGGCTAGACATGAAATTTTTCTTTGCTCTTTCTCGAGCTCTTCAGTGCTTAACATTAACAGATATTCAACTAGAAAACTCGAGAGGATTGCCTTTGGGAGCGTTCGCCAGTAACCAGGCAGTTCTTCCGTCTCCACTTTTGGGAAGAATTTAGAGTTCTGCCTTTTTTGACCTAGCACCCCTGTCCTCCTTGGTTTTAAACTAGCAGAATCGCAGTCGGTGGACTATAGGTCTCCAAGCCCTTAAAAACAACCTAGGTGAGATCACAATGCTCTAGCCTGCTACAAAAATCAATAAGCTTCTAAATAATACATGAAATGATAGAACTCTATCAGTCCCTGAACAGTAGAGCATTGCAAGATCTTCTAGGTTGTTTATAATGCTATGTTGGCAATCCATCAGGTGCAGTTTCACACCTAGGTAATAAATAAATAAAAAAGCACACAGCATGACATTGATGATACTAGCTCCTTAGTTGAATAAGCATTATCACTTCTTATTAAAGGTCGCTAAAGGGTGGTTTGGATCGAACTGGATATTCAGAAATTAAACTTTATGCTTCAATTCTGGGCCAAGAAATTTATATTTTGTCGCAAATTTTATTAGTTTGCTCTGGGTTATTTAAACGCACCAAATCTGAAATTTTTAGGGTGAACCTCACTTCTGTTAAGTTTCCTTTCGATTCAGTGGTTTTGTTACAGATGGTGAAGGCTTTCAGATTCATCTTCTTCCTCATTCATCGCTATCATTGATCATCTTCTTCTATCTAGCACCTACCTCCGCCCCTCCCTAACCTTCTACACCACCACAACCCGCTGCCCTGGCTCACCAACCACCATTAATACCACAAACCCTGAGCTGACTTCTGAGAGTACGTGAAAAGGGGAGATAGCAAATGGAGAATGAGATATGCAAAAATCAAAGTCAGATTTGAATAGTAATGAGATTGGTCACTGGAAAGGCAGTTATAAGAAAATAAACAATAGTAGGTTTCCTTCATCCCAACAAAACTCGAAGCTTTGGTAATTAGGGTGTAGGAAGGTCTTATTTTTGTGGTGGCAAAAGAACTCCATGGGATAAAGGATTTGGTCACTGGAAAGGCATATTATATGAAAATAAGAAAGTGTAGGTTTCCTTCATCCCAACAAAACGCGAAGCTTTAGTCACTAAGGTGTAGGGAGGTCTTATTTTTGTTGTGACAAAAGAGCTCCATGGGATAAAGGATCTTGAGTTTGTGCTGATTAAAAGTAAGAGCCAGGTGTGTGAAAAGAAAGATTAAAGTCAGGCCGCATCAGTTGAAGGGCAGGTCTTACGTGGCACATCATATGTCATGTCAGTTATACACTCTTCACCTACAGAACTAATATGACAAACCGGATGAAAGTGGGTCATTATGGCACAGATCATTTTATGCCTAAAAGGAAAAAATTTGAAGTAGATTGCTAATTTGCATAAAGAAAAAAATATCAGCAGAAATCATGTCCCTACATTGAAGTGAAAATATCTTCTTCAGAATAACTAATGACATTGGTAATCCCAAAGCCAATGCCAAATACCGTCTATGTGTATACAAACCATATACCAATCGCATATTGCTAATCTATTTATAGCAATATATTATGGTACTCTATTAGTAGCAATCATACAGCACATGTCCCAAACTATATAAACGTTAATGCTCATATAATTAACACATACACTCAGTAGAAAAGTGCAACAAAAACTTATGTTAGATAAGGAGAAACTATCATTATTTTTTTTTAACTTTACCTGGCCATTATAGCAAAATCCCGGGTGTCTGAGTTCATGTAAACCACCTGACTTATGTAAGGTTCAGAGCTAAATCGAGCATCCTGCTGCTTAAGATACTTGTCTCCCAACATCCGTGCAAGGTTTAAACCTGAAAGTGTATCCAACTTTGCTGACTGAATATGAGTGACATCGTGAATATTAATTGAGGTTCCAAGAAACTCTCTATTACCGCATAATCGTGTTTCCCCGGGCTTAAGAGGTTCTCCAGCTGCTTGAATCCGCAGTCTTTCGGTATAACTGGCTACTCGATGGTCTTCCGACATCTTTATTAGTTGCCCATCAATACTGCACAGCATGTAATACATTTAATTAAAGAAAGACCAAACAATAACATGGCTAACTATTTACATATGAAAAAGGCAACCACAAAATGTCATCAATAATTGCCCTTGTTATTTAACAAGGAATAGTCATCTTTATGTTTACTGAGTTGACTAGTGAGTGATAGCTACTAACATAAAAACCAGTAACAAGGAAGAACATCAAAATACAAACACAATAGTAGTATAGTACATTACAATAATAAAAAGAAAAGTAAATGTGGAACAGAAGCATCAAGTACAGCAAAAGCAGGATCTAAGAAACATCAAAAGAAAATACTTGGGAACAGATTTTATAGACATCGAACAGTCAGAATTACAAGAAGCCCAAATTACATCAATAGTTGATACAACAAGAACAGCACCAAATAAGGTAAAACAAATGAGTACAAAAAGAGCAAACTATTAGACCATCAAAAACTAGACCCAAAAGGGAGCATATATTGGTTAAGCTAATAATAAAGTGTTCTCAAGCATTAGCATATGTTACTGCTACAAGTGAAACAAAACTCTACCAGATAACTGGAGAAACAAAAAATAATAAGTGTTTGGTTCAAGGGTATATGGATGGAGGACTGGAAATGAGTACTACAGAGTGCTTCTTTCAAGAAAATAGTTTTTTTTTTTTTTTTTTTCTTTTTAAAACCATATAATCGTGAGTTTTCCACATCCCACTAAAAAGGAACGGCTGTTATAGAGCCATTTGATACTATAGTAAAACCTATGTCCATACTGACACTTAAATAGGTTGCCAGGTCTGAGTGAGTCCAAATAATATACCATCAAGTTGGTTATAATAATATGTTCTGTCAAAATATATTAACCATGTACTCATTAATTGAAATTTATTTGTTAATTGACCTAATATACTCAACAACACAGGAGTGGTTGCTGCAAGAATAACCAACGTAAACTTTANCAAAATACAAACACAATAGTAGTATAGTACATTACAATAATAAAAAGAAAAGTAAATGTGGAACAGAAGCATCAAGTACAGCAAAAGCAGGATCTAAGAAACATCAAAAGAAAATACTTGGGAACAGATTTTATAGACATCGAACAGTCAGAATTACAAGAAGCCCAAATTACATCAATAGTTGATACAACAAGAACAGCACCAAATAAGGTAAAACAAATGAGTACAAAAAGAGCAAACTATTAGACCATCTAAAACTAGACCCAAAAGGGAGCATATATTGGTTAAGCTAATAATAAAGTGTTCTCAAGCATTAGCATATGTTACTGCTATAAGTGAAACAAAACTCTACCAGATAACTGGAGAAACAAAAAATAATAAGTGTTTGGTTCAAGGGTATATGGATGGAGGACTGGAAATGAGTACTACAGAGTGCTTCTTTCAAGAAAATAGTTTTTTTTTTTTTTTTTTTCTTTTTAAAACCATATAATCGTGAGTTTTCCACATCCCACTAAAAAGGAACGGCTGTTATAGAGCCATTTGATACTATAGTAAAACCTATGTCCATACTGACACTTAAACATGTTGCCAGGTCTGAGTGAGTCCAAATAATATACCATCATGTTGGTTATAATAATATGATCTGTCAAAATATATTAACCATGTACTCATTAATTGAAATTTATTTGTTAATTGACCTAATATACTCAACAACACAGGAGTGGTTGCTGCAAGAATAACCAACGTAAACTTTACAAAGTATCCTATCGAGCTACAAGAATGACCATAGAAGTTTATATACATGGCACAAGACATACTTTGCGATACAGGCTGAATCCCCAAGATTTGCACATTGAGCGAAGTAATTATCATGACCATCAGCCCAGATTAGAAGCACGGTTGCGGTGCATCCCTGAAAACAATATGATTAGTAAATTATATGAGACCAAAACCACAGTCGCACAACATATCAAAAGTATAACATGATCTCACATAAGTGTGAAGGAAACAAAACAAGCTCTTCTAAAATGAAAAGGAAGTGAATTTGATTCGTTAGAAGCCAGGATAGTACCATATACAAAAGAATCATTCATAACTTTGTGTTGCTAACATTCAAAGATAATTAGAATACAGAAAAATATACATATATCCTAGGATCATTCCTTGATAAAATATCTAATATAATTAATCATATTTTTCACAAACTGTTATACGAGTAGATTGCTTATACATTTATTAAATATACTTCATACTAATACTACTCTAAAGCTTCTGAAGTCCATTAAGATATGACTAAAAGGTTAAGTGGTGATTTATGTACAGAGTGTATTTCTTCACGCTGTGTTTGATCTCATACAAAACAAACATCAAGACATAAGGCAGAGGCTAGATACGTAAAACAAGATAGTTAGATATGTACAGATAAAACAGACGCTATATAAAGAAGAAAAACATTGGAGCTTATATATATACAATCTATAAAGAGAACTGAAGGGGAGAAGAACCTCATATAAGTTGTCCATACGCTCTTCTGTTTGAGAGAATGCTTCTCTAAGGACATCTGAAGCATCACAACGTGAAAAAACCTTCTGTCTTCTGAATGTGTCAGATAAGATTCTAGTAACTATCTCTGGCACTAATCTGCAAACGATTTATTCAAAACATTAAAAACCATATAAAAAATTAACGAACAACAGCTGCTTGTTCTAACTCGGAAGCAGGTGCATAAAAACTATGGAGCTTTGTTGAAAACTTGTAATACAAAAACAAGTTTCACAATCAGTAATCTTATCTTTGGGGTGGCGTAGTCTAGATGTCGAAAAACAACGTAAACTTATACTACTACAACCAATGCAGAAAATACAGTAAAAACTGAATGTATCTGGTAATATTTGTAGAGAGTCCATCACACTGGTACCAATATTTTTAACTGATAGGTAATGCCTCACCCCAAAATAATTTGAAAAGCAAAAACAAGTTGTATTTAAACTTAATTATCAAATATCAGATATCACGTTAAAATATGCAGATGGAACACAAAAAATGCATCGTGGGCCAAATTTTAAAAACAGCGTAAAATACAATGAGATATTAGAAAGCTACAACCAACCCGCAATCTAGAGTGCTGCAAACAAACGTCATGAGGCTTGGCAGCAATGAAAATTACAATGAGTCCAAGGCCAATTAACAAACGGTCATACTTAGCTTATAGAGACAACCTAATCATATATGCCATATAAGAAAAGTTTCTCAAGCAAGAGAAACATAAGATGACGATGAATGAAAAAGATAATACCCTCATGAAAGGGAGAGATAGAGACAATATCCACAAGTAATAAGCATATAAGCAAATATTATCAAACTCTTTTAAATTAGGTTGCCAGGTCTGAGTGAGTCCAAATAATATACCATCAAGTTGGTTATAATAATATGTTCTGTCAAAATATATTAACCATGTACTCATTAATTGAAATTTATTTGTTAATTGACCTAATATACTCAACAACACAGGAGTGGTTGCTGCAAGAATAACCAACGTAAACTTTACAAAGTATCCTATCGAGCTACAAGAATGACCATAGAAGTTTATATACATGGCACAAGACATACTTTGCGATACAGGCTGAATCCCCAAGATTTGCACATTGAGCGAAGTAATTATCATGACCATCAGCCCAGATTAGAAGCACGGTTGCGGTACATCCCTGAAAACAATATGATTAGTAAATTATATGAGACCAAAACCAGTCACACAACATATCAAAAGTATAACATGATCTCACATAAGCGTGAAGGAAACAAAACAAGCTCTTCTAAAATGAAAAGGAAGTGAATTTGATTCGTTAGAAGCCAGGATAGTACCATATACAAAAGAATCATTCATAACTTTGTGTTGCTAACATTCAAAGATAATTAGAATACAGAAAAATATACATATATCCTAGGATCATTCCTTGATAAAATATCTAATATAATTAATCATATTTTTCACAAACTGTTATACGAGTAGATTGCTTATACATTTATTAAATATACTTCATACTAATACTACTCTAAAGCTTCTGAAGTCCATTAAGATATGACTAAAAGGTTAAGTGGTGATTTATGTACAGAGTGTATTTCTTCATGCTGTGTTTGATCTCATACAAAACAAACATCAAGACATAAGGCAGAGGCTAGATACGTAAAACAAGATAGTTAGATATGTACAGATAAAACAGACGCTATATAAAGAAGAAAAACGTTGGAGCTTATATATATATACAATCTATAAAGAGAACTGAAGGGAGAGAAGAACCTCATATAAGTTGTCCATACGCTCTTCTGTTTGAGAGAATGCTTCTCTAAGGACATCTGAAGCATCACAACGTGAAAAAACCTTCTGTCTTCTGAATGTGTCAGATAAGATTCTAGTAATTATCTCTGGCACTAATCTGGAAACGATTTATTCAAAACATTAAAAACCATATAAAAAATTAACGCACAACAGCTGCTTGTTCTAACTCGGAAGCAGGTGCATAAAAACTATGGAGCTTTGTTGAAAACTTGTAATACAAAAACAAGTTTCACAATCAGTAATCTTATCGTTGGGGTGGCGTAGTCCAGATGTCGAAAAACAACGTAAACTTATACTACTACAACCAATGCAGAAAATACAGTAAAAACTGAATGTATCTGGTAGTATTTGTAGAGAGTCCATCACACTGCTACCAAAATTTTTAACATAAAAAATGCATCGTGGGCCAAATTTTAAAAACAGCGTAAAATACAATGAGATATTAGAAAGCTACAACCAACCCGCAATCTAGAGTGCTGCAACCAAACGTCATGAGGCTTGGCAGCAATGAAAATTACAATGAGTCCAAGGCCAATTAACAAACGGTCATACTTAGCTTATAGAGACAACCTAATCATATATGCCATATAAGAAAAGTTTCTCAAGCAAGAGAAACATAAGATGACGATGAATGAAAAAGATAATACCCTCATGAAAGGGAGAGATAGAGACAATATCCACAAGTAATAAGCATATAAGCAAATATTATCAAACTCTTTTAAATGATGGCACAAAAGATGGAGCCTAAAACTGGGAATGAGTAAGTGAGAGGGTAAGAACATTGAAACTACCATCTACTTGCTCACAAAACTGACTAAAGAAGAACTACATGTGCCTTTGCTCAAGTAAAGAAAAAAGCCAAGAGAAAAAAGGAATACTGACTTGCTGGCAGATGATGCAGCGGCTACTCCACCATGTCCGTCAAATATGGCAAACAGTCCAAACTACAAAATGGAAATATTGTATATCATTTAGCCCATCCAATGATGGACATAAGCTTTTGAACAAATGATTCAATAAATTCTGGTACCTGATCAGCCCCTGGCAGAGGCCAATAGTAATAGCAGACATCTTCCATCGGCAGTTTCTTCCCACCTCTGCGCACAGACATGGAATCTGACACTACCCCAACTCCAGATGGGACCTTATTAAGCTGAGATGTAATTTGAACCTACAAACAAAGAGAATATTGAGTAATTACAAAATCAATTACCTATATGAGTATAAGCTATAAAACTTCGGGAAAGTATACACACACAAGATATAGAAATAAGGTTGTGAAATTTTTCAGTTTGAAATGGACCATAAAGTATTATATCCTTCTCTACTACAAGATATAGTAATACAAGTTCATCACCAGAATGTCGGATACTCTTATCAAGGAAATGATACCAGGTACCAAAACCAAAAAATAAACAAATAGAAAGCGTGAAGTACTACTGGAAGGTGAACTGTGAAAGTGAGTGACTTTAATTGTGTCAATATCTAAAGAAAAGCCTTTCAGAGAAGTATCATCTTGACAAGTTCCTAATTTCGAAGACAATGGATGAAGAAATTGGTACTATTAAAATCCAAAGATTTCAAAAGAATATGAGATGCTGCATCTATAACTTTCTAAAACCAAAATTCTACAGATCGCGCATCTTGGCAAAAAGACTCACAGATATCTTGGAAGTTGTGCCAAGGGTTATTGTGTCTCCACTAGTCAGCTCAACCGGATCACCTCGATGTCTACTTCCAATTTGCGGATGGTGGACTGGCTTGGAATTCAAAAGAGTTCCGTTTAAGCTGCCCATGTCAACTAGCTCCCATTTCGATTTCTGAAATCACATAATTTGTTGTTTAAAAAAATACCATCAGACACAAACATAAGATATTAAGATACTGTCACAGCATTAAAATCTTACATTAAGGTTCCAGTTTATGACGGCATGTTTTCCTGACACTTCTGAATCTACCACCAATAAATCACTAGGTAGAACTCTACCAAGAGTCAATGGGAGCTTAGATTTGTTTGTTGATTGTAATGTGTAATGTGCGCCACGTGAAGGACCAGAAATAACCTCCAAGTTAAGGATGCTTCCTGCACTTCTAACAGAGATATATGATGACATGTCTAGCCAATTAATTCAACCAATAAAATACAGAAAAACACGAGTTAAAGGATAAATTACTTTGATCTGCTGCATTAGAACTGGAAATAAACTTGTCGGAAGCATCCTTATCTGATCTGCTGATTCTCGACTTGTGACTTAAATCTTCTTCCTTTGTATCATATTTCTGTTCTTGGGGAGAGTCATTAGTGACCGTAGGACGCTTCAAAGTTTGACCAACCACAAGATTCTCAGAAGAGTCAGAGATATCAAGAATAAGGCTATCACCTGGAAAGATAAAACACATTATCAGAAATACTATAGAGAAAAAAGTCTAATCATCAGAAATATATGTATAAATAGAAAATGACCATGTGAAGACTGTGGAGGAAGGGGCGGACGGCCATGTTTATATACAGGACCATGAGTTTGTGGTGTAGTGTGAGTAGACTCCTCTTGTGAAACACTATCGGTATGGTGTTCGGTCTCAATTGCATCTGAATCTTGAGAAACGAGAGGTCGTTCTACGTCTTCTTGTACCTAGACATAATAACGAACATGTCAGTCAGGGGCGGATGTATGTAGTAAGCATGGGGTCGGTGCCCCCCATGGCTAGCTGAAAAAGTTGAGATTGTAAAAAAAAATTTGACCTTTTTTTAAAAGTGCCCCCCACCCAAAACTCAAATTTGCCCCCCACCCACAAATACTAAAACCCAACATTCAACACTCTAAAGCCTTATAAATCCTTCATCTCTAAGTAAAAACACTCGCTTTATCATTACCATCCTAGTTTTTTCTTCCGCAATTTGTTGCTATTGTCAAAAAATAATAATGATAATAAAAAATAAAAAATAAAGCCCCCCACATCCAATTTTCTTGTTCCACCACTGATTGTCAGTAGTAGCACTGCAGACAGGGTAATAGAATCTAAAACAGTGAGAAAATAAACCTAATTAGACTAATAATTAGTAAATTATAAGTTGAATTAAACCAAGAATGAATCTTTATTTCATATCATAAAATGTGATGCTGATACACTGAAATGAGGGAATTAAAAAAATAAATAAATAAATAAATCTTGAATCAATAATTAAAAAAAATAGGTTAAAAAAGATCAAGATCGCATTTTTATTAAGAAAACGTACATCATTGGGAGAGGTGGCCTTGATGGTATTGGAGCGGTAATTACGATTGAAGAAACGCCATGGTTTCCAAGCGAAAAGAAGAATAATAATAATTACTAAAATGATGACAAGGATTAACATGTAAGATGAAATCGCTTCATTCGACATCAACGATTGATGATCATTCATTTACCCCCACAACTACAAGATTTATTGATTGATTTTTAATATGATGATGATGATTTGTATCTTTGTGTCCAAACACCCCCTGTGGTCGCTTCAAAATGCTCCTAAATTTTTTACTATTTAATTTTAAAGTGACTTTGTAAATTTGTAATTTTGGATTATATTCTTTTCTTTTTCTTAAAGCTTCATTTATTTCCTTTTATTGGATTGGATACCTCTTGTTTTTAATCATACATATATTCTCTTAAATTAATTTAAAACTTCATATATCTTTCTTTTATCTTGCATTTAACACATGAACAATTTTGTAGAAAAAAATTCAAATGCTTATTTTTATTTTGATGCTTTGCCAAAAGACAAATCTCAATTATCCATGTAATTTAATCTAATAGTGGAGATTAACATAAGATTTAAAATATAAACCTAACTTCATATCTCTTTTATCCTTTTTCTTTGTCTTTTTATCTTTCTTAATTATTCGTTTATTTTTTTTAATTCACGTTTTTTTTTTCTTTTTTTTTTTGAAATTGTTTTTTTAATTCAAGTTTTTATTTTATTTTTTTCATACGTTTTCGTCTGTTTTTATACGTTTTCATCTGTTTTCGTCCGTTTTCATCCGTTTTCAAACTTGTTTTTACGCTTTCATAGGTTTTCGTTCGTTTTCTTGTGTTTTTGTCCGTTTTCTTACGTTTTCATCCGTTTTATTATGTTTTCGCCCATTTTCGTCCGTTTTCATCCGTTTTTGTAGAAACTAGAAGGGGGTGAATAGTTTCACCGTTTCTTTTTAGTTGCTAAAACGTTTCGCTGTTTTTAGGTCCGGTTAATATTCTTTTGCAAACTTGTTGAATTTTACTTGTTATGTGATATCTAATTAGCTACCAACAAACATAAACAAACAAGTAATGTAAAGAGTAAGGAATAACACAACAAAGAGACGCGGCGATTTATAGCGGTTCGGCACGAATCTCACTCTCCGTCCTACTCCACTCCCCGAGTACTACACTCGAGAGTTGTGAATCACTATATCAACACACTCCNCACATCCTATTTTCCTGGTTCCGCCACTGGTTGTCAGTAAATAAACCTAAAAATTAGTAATTTATAAGTTGAATTAACCCAAGAATGAATCTTTATTTCATTTCATAATGTGATGCTGATACACTGATATGAGGAAATAAATAAATAAATAAATCTTGAATCAATAATAAAAATAGGTTAAAAAAGATCAAGATCGCATTTTTATTAGAAAAACGTACATCACTGGGAGAGGTGACCTTGATGGTGTTGGAGCGGTAATTACGATTGAAGAAACGCCAAGGTTTCCAAGCGAAAAGAAGAATAAGAACAAGAATAATTAGAATGATGACAAGGATTAACATGTAAGATGAAATCGCCTCATTCGACATCAACGATTGATGATCATTCATTTACCCCCACAACTACAAGATTTATTGATTGATTTTTAATATGATGAATTGATGATGATGATGATGATGATTTGTATCTTTGTGTCCAAACACCCCCGGTGGTCGCTTGAAAATGCTCCTAAATTTTTTACTATTTAATTTTTAAAGGGACTTTGTAAATTTGTAATTTTGGATTATATTCTTTTCTTTTTCTTAAAGCTTCATTTATTTCTTTTTATTGGATTGGATACTTGTTGTTTTTAATCATATATTCTCTTAAATTAATAGATAATGCACAACAAAAAATATATAAAGATCAAACCACTTCATCTCAAACATTTGATCTTTCTTTTATCCTACGGCCTATATTGAACATCTGCATTTAACACAAGAACAGTTTTGTAGAGAAAAGTCCAAATGATTACTCTAAATTTCCGACACTAAGCTAAATGTCGAGTACTAATCTAGCTAGTACCAATCTCACACGATCCACACGATTAACACGATCCTTACTTATCGCACGATCAACACGATCCTCACACTCTACTCTTGATCCACTTGATCAACACACTAACACACAAGCTACAAGATATCTTCAAGATCTCAACAAGTTTACAATGATCCACGCAAGATGATCAAACAAGACTATGACACTTGATGTATATCAAGATACAACAAGTAACTCTAAGTAATGCAAGTGCACTACACAAAGACTCTAACACTTTGTATCTTCTTGATACTTTGTGTTCTTCTCTTGACTAGTAGAGGAATGATGCTGATCACTTGGTTGGATGAAAAGGATCACTCTTTAAAAAAAAAAAAAAAAAAAACTAACTAATGATCAAAGGAATGTAAGTGTGAAAGGAGAATTGAATACAGAAAGTTTTGTGTGAAAAAGGATGCCCAAAAACTGTGAAGTGTGCGGGTATTTATAGGCAGGAAAAATTTGCCCGTTATAGGTGCACGGTACCACTAATTGTCACACGGTACCACTAAATTTAGTGGTACCGTGCCAGACAAAGACGCTTCAATTTTTGTTTTAGTGGTGAAAGTTTATTTGGGGAAGTTTGGAGCTGATTTTGGGGGGGGGGGAATAGTTGTTATGATTTTTAAACTTATTTTTCCAATTTAAACATTTCTTTATATTAAAAATGTGAAGTTTAATACACAAATTCACTTCTTTGATCATTTGTCAAGTTGTAAATTTGTTTGTTCTTACCTAGAGTGATTTACGTAGAAACGGGATATTTTGACTGAAAATTTGTTTACGTTAATTTTTACGTAAAGTGTTTTCACATTTTGTTATCACCAAAACGTAGAGATATCGAAAGATACAAATAAAGTTTTTAGAACATTATTTGCATCAACAATCTCCCCCTTTTTGATAATGACAAAACATAAACTCATTTTAAGTTCAAAATTAATTTTGACAATTTTTTAGTATGAGTTTATATCCCATTTCTCCCCTTTTTTGTCGAAGCAAAAAGATCTCTAAGGCTCCCCCTTGATGTATACTCCCTCTCATTTGGAGTACACCAAGGAATCGGGCAATGGTTCTTGCTACAAAACAAAGTTAGATGACACAAACACAATATCTAACATATAGCAACGAAGACAAAGAGGCTAAGTAGCCTAAAAAAATGAAAAACTAATCCAACCATAAACAAAAGAAATTAGCCCATTAATTCATAAGCGAAAAATGATCACACCTAATGTGTGATTACAACAACAAAGATAAAACTACATAGAAAAGCACTATTAATCTTTAGTGACTTGAGAGGCCTAAAATTTGCTTCTAGTCCAAAAAGAGTTCTAAGGGTTTATTCTTCAAAGCTAAACATTAATATGCTTAGTTGAAAGGGCTATTGGTTGGTGGGGATGGGGAGAGGATTGGAGGTTGTGGAGGTGTCAAGAGATGTTCAACGTAGGAGAACATGAAGTGTAGTTCATCTCTCAAGGAGAAGATGAGGTCGCGGTTATGAAGACAACATAGGCAATTTGCACTATGTAAGTCAAATGGATGGGGTTGGATAGGTTGCCCCATGATTGGAGATGGTGGTGGTGGTGGTGAGATTGGTGGTGAGGGAGTTGGCATAGCAAAGTCCAGTGGAGTTATAGGTGAGAGTGTGTAGTCCATGGATGATGACATGATGTTGAAAGATGAAGATGTGGTTCGAGTAGATGATGTTTTGGAAGGAGCATTTGGTGGAGATGGTGATTTAGGGTGGCTTTGGGAAGGTGGTGTTGTGACTTCATCATCTTTGGTGAGATCAACAAAGAGAAGTGTGGATGGTGGCCTAACGGTAATTCTAGGTTTCTTGGAGATATGGGTTGTGGATCCTTGTGTGGAGGACATGGTGAATTAGGAGTATGGAGATGAAGTTGAGTTGCAAGAAATGCTTGCAATGATGAAGCCTTATATAGGCAAGAGTGATATGGTTTGAATTAAAGTTGATGAGAGTGTCCTATGGTAGGCTAGAGGAATCTTATGGTGCATGAGAGTTTACAAAACATTGCAGGTTTTGAGGTTTGGGCAGCTAAAAAGAAGTTTTCTAGGTGGACTATTTGCAGGAAATGTTAGTGCCTCAAACCACTAAAGATTAATTTGCCAAATATATCCCATGTTTAGCTACTCCTAGAAAGTAAAGATTATTATGCAAATATCTAAAATAAGCTATAAGCATGCAATCAAAGAGGACAAAAATATGCTATCATCCAAGAAACACATAATATCAAATTATGCAAGGTGATGGAGAAATAGTCAAGTAGCTAGATAGTCAAGAAGAAGAGGGGATAAATCCTAATATGAGATAGCGTAATTAATCCCTTACTAACTACTTAGGACTTGGTTTCTTAAGGATGATTTGAACTTCCTCCCGTTGCATCACACTCTCGACTCGTGCTCGCACCTCTTCCTCATCCGTGGGGTCATCATAAACATCATAATTGACGGAGGACGCAGAAATAAAAATGGATGAGATATGTGACTCATTAAGGGGTTCCATGACAGGCAGTGGCGAAGCTAGAAAATTTTCAGTGGTGGGTCGGGATCTAATTTTTTTTTCCTAACGCTATTTTCGGGTAATATGTTCGGGTCGGTGATTCGATTCGGGTCGGGACAAAGTATAAATCTGTCTCATACTAAACCATTTCACACACATTCTCTAAAAAAACCAATAACCTAATTGAAAAAGAAATTATTAAAAATAAGTCCAAGGAACATGACTACAATTGAAAAAGAAACATGACTACAATTTTCTTTTTTCTTCGTACAATTCACTCTAAAAAAACTAATAACCTAATTGAAAAAGAAATTATTAAAAACCAATAACCTGGTGGGACTTGGGAGGAGATGAGGGTCGACAATCGACTTCGAAGGGGGAGGGTTTGTTCCGTTATTATTTATTATTATCATTTTTTTAATGGGATTTGGTTTATTAATGGGCTAAGTAAGTAAGTAATGGATTTTAGTTTTGGATTTGGTTTATTAATGGATTTTAGTTTGGGTTGGGTAGATGGGCTTATGTAAAATGTAATGAATCAATTTTATTGGTTAATGTATAAAAAAAATTTCACAATTAAAATGGGGGGTCGAAACCGAATATACCGAAATTTTTCTACACGAAAACTATATACCCCCTACATCGCAAAAAAAATTTCGGGGGGTCGGGCGCCCCTCCCCGCCCCTTAATAGCTGCGCCATTGATGACAGGGTTGAAGAGTGAGTATTTAGGACCACGAAGGTATGGGTGAAAGTTCATGAAGCGATGATAAAGACGAGTTAGAAACATCCATAGGGTATCAATTTATTTTTGTTACCCTTGAGATGGACAATTCGCTTAGCGAAGAATTAGGCAAGGTTGTATGGTTGTTGAGTGAGGAGACAATACATCATATGAGCACAACATGCCGGAAGTTGCTCACGGACACCTTTTAGACTAAGAACATTTTCTTTCAGAATGACTGCCCAGGGGAGCAGTTCATGACGAACCTCTGCCAAACAAATTTTTGTTGGATCTAGGAAAGGAATGTACTTATGAGTACAGAGGAGTTTGGTAAGTTCACTTGGAAAGGGTATGTAGGAACAATAAGGACTATTCTCTTTTCTATAGTTGAAAAGAGACTCAAGACACCAATCTTCAGTATAGGCACATTTCCCATGATTGGGGATTCGGAGAATTTGAGCAAATTGCTCAAGAGTTAAGACAAACTTGAAGTTGTGAATCCAAAACCAAAGTGACAAAGATTGATCTTCGTTACGTACGAGTTTAACTTGTCGAAAGAATTCTAACACAAAACAAGGACAAATGTGCTCGTTGATGTGTAACAAGCAATAGAAACCTATAGCTCTAAGTGAGGTGTTGATGTCCCTATGATAAATTAGGGAGGGATCAACGACTCGACCTTCATGAAAACAGCGAGTTTCAAGATTGACATAGGCACGAATGTGATTTTCGGGTGTTGTTGGTTCACGGGAGATATTGGGAATGTAGGTGTCGGTTAAGAGGTGATCGAAATCATAGTCATGAGACATGTTTGTTACCTATAAAAGATAAAAAAAATGTTTTTAAAATTGAGGATAATTTTTTTGAAGATATGTGTCTAATGTGTGCCTATATGTAAACAATGTGGAGGTGCGGTATTCTCGACTCTAAAATAAAATTATGAGATTACCCATACACTCCTAACTTCACTTTTTCCCAAATGAATATGTCAAAAAATACATATTGGTTATGTAATTCGGCCAATATTCGTGAGATCATGTATGCATGAGAAAAAAAAACGTTTTTGATTTGTATCAACAAAGCATGAAAAATGTTTCATGATCCTAATTGCGTGAAATTTTTTGAAAACAAGAGAATTGGGGTTTTTGAAAAATGCACCATCTTGGGGCCAAAAATATTTTTAAGGTTGAAAAGTTTGAATGACTCCTAATCTAATTTTGAGTATCCTAGACATTCAACTAAAATTATTTAATCTAATTGGGATTAAAATTTGGACTAAAGTAGTGGTTGATGATCTTGAAAGACAATGCCTAGAGTTTGATTTTGAAGGATGTAATTGGATTTGGGTGATGGAGTTGTATTTGGATAGCAATGGCAGAAATTGGGGTATGTTGGAAATTGAAGAGTGAGGGAAAAAGGAAGTAAATACTGGCTGTATCAGATGCACGGTACCACTAAAATTAGTGGTGTCGTGCCACTTTAGTGGTGTCGTGCACTGCGTAGACAGATTTCTGTCTTGTTTTGATTTTTGACGAATAAGTCTCGCTTATTTAGTAAGACTTTTGGATACGAGAAAAGAATTTATACCTAATAAATTCTTTTGCGAGATAAATCCAGTAGTATTTGACCGAAGAAACTAGACACGAAGAGATGACTTCGATATTTCCAAGGAAATATGTAAATAGTCATAAGACGAGACTCCAGGGATGTTTTTGAACGCACGTAAATTATGAAAATTACGGAATGTGTTCCATCATTCCTAGACCTAGACGTAGATATGTTGATGTAAATAATGTCTTAAAACGTTATTCTCATCCCTCAATAACTCTATGTTTTGATGATAACAAAATGTGAAAACATTTTGCGTCAAAATTAATGCAAACAAGATTTTAGTCGAAATATCCGACTTCTACGTAAATTACTCTAGGAATGAACAAACAAATTGACAACTTGACAAATGATCAAAGAAGTGATGCGTGGTTTTGTGACCTTACAACAGGTTTTACCTCTCGAGGGATCTCAAGAGGCTTACAACCCCACCAGGCAGTGTACCTGACCGATGTAGTATAGGATAGTGGTAAGTACGGGGGATTGATCGTTCTCTCACAGGGAATAGTGTTCGTTAGGATAGAAAAACTACTCTAATAGGTCTAAGGGTGGAAGGAAGATTCTTTTTGTATTTTTATATTTTTTGGAAAGCAAGTAAAATCTCGGTTTTGGAAGAAGGGCGGAATTAGTTGCTAGTCAACTAACCCAAGTTTACTACTTATGCAAATTAAAATAAAATAAATATCTAAACTATTGTGGTTGTGAAAACAATATGGAGAAAATTGTGTTTACTTAGATTTCATTACTCCCTAACTATCTTTTACCGGTTAATTGATATGTATGTTACTTGTGTGGATGAAGGGTGTATTCCTAATAACTCATGGAGTGGCATACATATCTCTCCAATTCTATGAGCTCTTATCTCGCCCTATGCCATGCACGGCACAACCATAGGGGTTGTAAACAGTGGCTCATGCGTTAAATACTACCTTAATAGCCTAGTATGCCTTGGCTACATGTTTCCCAAGACGTTCAAGCACGTTACCATAAAGGAGGTTGGCCAGTTTTCTTGAGCCTAACATTGATGGAACAATCATCCCAACAAACAACAACACACACCAATCAACCAATAATTAATAGTTAGGTTTCATTAGATCTAAGCAAACACTAGAGAATTTAGCTACACATGTTAATTAAAAGACAAGCAAAAGAGATAATCAACCAACACATAGACATATTGATTGAATTAAAGTGAAGACTTATCTTTAATTAAGCATGAGGGTTCCAAGGGTTGGAAACCCTAAAAAGTACAGAAAATTCGTCTTTAGGGTTTGCCCTAAAAGTTCTCCACAAAGTTCCACACTAATGAATGAAAATTAGAAAACTATATATAGATTTTACACTCTGACGGCGTCAGGTTATAAGGGCTGACGCCGTCAGCTCGCCGCCATTAGGTTTCTCGGATGGCCTAGATCCACTTCTGACGCCGTCACCTTATAAAACCTTCTGGGCCGTCACTCTTTAACTTTACTCCTGACGGCCTACTTTTCCTAACACCTGACGGCGTCAGGTGTTAAATCCAAAATTTCCTCTGGCCCGTCATTTGATAATTGGTTTCCACTCTTTTGTCAAGGCTTTCTGACGGCGTCACCTTGTGACTTCTGACGCCGTCAGGTTGTAAATCTTCATCTTTTGAGACTTTGTCGTTTTCTTCACTTTTATGCTCCAAAAACGTCCGAATATGCATGTTTTCCAGAATTCCTCTCAAAAGTACCTAAAATGACAAAAGGAACGATTTAGGGCAATATTTGATCACATTTATACGAATTAGGGCTTAAATGACCCCCTAAAAGCGTAACACTTTTCGTCTCATCAAATACCCTTACACTTGGGATTTGCTTGTCCTCAAGCAAATGAGCTTTTATTCCAATCAAAATATGAGTTAGGGGTCATTTAACACGAATATAAAAGTAATTACAACAAATAGTTATTAGACCCTAATCATAACAAGCACGGAAATCATACACTAGCACCTCACAAATAGTGTTTGGATTCTCACATCTCTCAAATGTCATAAAGTTTATATCTCATAAATGGAAACGGAAAATAACACTCACTACCTGTCATAGCAAATAGATTACCATAGGCTTGGGAAAGGATCAATTACTCCTCCACTAGGCGTAAGCACCTAAGATAAACTATCAAAGAGGGCTTTATAAAGGGTTGTAACGTAAGGTGTAGGGATATGATAACACGGTTTGGTTGGAATAAAGGGTATTTTAGTGGTGGCGAGTTAATTATCATGATCAAATACATGCACTCTACATCGTTGCTTAAGTCAAGACTCGACTCAATCTTAGTCTAAAAATGAAATAACAAAAACTAAAAAGGAACATAAAAGGAAACGGGATGGTAGTCCGTATGTTTTTCTTCTTTCTTTTTCATATTTTTTTGTATTTTTCTTGATTTTTCGATTTTTTTTTCATACACTCTTGCCCTACCATCCAAAATAATACATCATAGGGGATTTGCATTCCCCTTACACTTGAATCTTTACATAACTTTACAATCACTATTCTAATGACTCGAATTAAGATAATCGAAAAACTTGGAGTACTTTTAAAATATTTAGCACGTATGGGGGTAATAATGTTGTTCTTCCCCATTACTTCATTACACTAGTACTTTACCCATGAGTCCCAATCGTCCCAAAACAATATGTACAAGGATATGACTTAACTTAGCAACCATGTAATTGACCGGATAATTAACTAAGGGTTTAACAAATGTTTTCACAATAATGCACCAAAGGTGGGTGCATACAAGGTAGGCTAAGGCGATTTGGGTGTACATTTAGTGGGGTGTAAACAAATTCTCACTTTGAGTAAGATGCTCAAAGGTCGAAACGAAAGGATAGGCTCGGAGGGGTGTACTAGGGGTATCGTGTACCAAAAATGGATACAACGCAAAGGGTGTGGGAGAATTACTTGACCAATGAAGTCAATGTAATTATAACAAATATACGGGTGTAAAACAATGGGTTAATCCTAATGCCTCTTATCATGTAGTAAATCTTAACTACACGAATGTAGTCTCACTTGTGGATTTGAGATGGTCCTAACGCAAGTTCTAGAATCTAAATACTACCGGTACTCACATCATAGCACCAAAGATGGATGCTTTTCCTACCAATTCTAGGGGCGAACCTCACATATTTGGGGTGGAAAATTTTTTAGTGGTACGGTTTTGTGCTAGTCATACAATTTCCTATCCATGAGACGCTCATTAAGATCAAGGTTTCACTTCTAAATGTTGTAAAAAATTTTAAATTGGCGCTAAAATTGCCCTAACAAATATTTCTCTTGGTTTTATTACAAATTTACTATCAAACAAAGCAAAACATCAAGCGTAAGTATATTCTCAACGGTGCTTTCATTTACCCCCCTTACACTTAAACCGAACATTGTCCCCAATGTTCAAATAAAAGACGTAAAAGTAAATAAGATGAAAGAATGAAATCAAATACTCCCCTGAATCGTTTGATGTGGATAATGAGGTAACACGGTTAGATCTTCTTCCAAGAAAGACGAGCGTTTAAAGCTTCCCTTCCAAAATAATAAACGTCTTCTTGTCCAAAATAACCTGTTAACCTGAAAAAGATAAAGGCCAACCTCGCATAAAATCGGCGGTAAAATCTATATACTATGATATAATGCTTGTGGAATGAATATTTTGCAGAATTCCTGGAGATTATAAGTTAAAGAATTGACAAAACTTTTTAGGTTTCCGGAAGAAGTACAAAACTTTCAAAAATTGCAGAAAATTTTAACCTGACGCCGTCAGAATGATCTGACAGAATTCTCATGTTATGTTTCCGGAAAAATTCTGGAAAAAACTAGATCTTACTTCCTGGAATTCCTGCAAAAATTCATTATGACTCGATACAAGCATTTGACTCAAACAAATACTAATATGTATGTTAATTTACATTGTTATGATTCATGTTCATTCGTTCTTTATAAACCGATTTAGATTTCCCTTACACTTAGCTTTTGCAAAATACCTTTATATGTAGTTAAGATGAAGTTAAAAACAAAATAAAGCATTTTCACATTTTAGTTTGAAGCATGAATCAATAACAAGAAATATAACTTACATACGGAAACAAATAAGATCAAACAAACAAACAAATAAACACACAAAGCTTGGGTTGCCTCCCAAGAAGCGCTTGTTTTTGTTCGAGTCACGAGCCTGACTCTACCCTTATTTAACGGATAAAGGGGAGGTTTTCCCCCAACACTTAAGATTAAGTGCGGGTGGTAGTAGCGATACACACCATCTCGGTGGAGGTATGCCTCATGAGGAAAGAGTGGTGGATGAATTATATACTCAAAGGGGTATGCTCCATTCATCATAACCTTACCTGGTTCACTTTGGTCAATGGGTGAATTAAAGTTTTCTCCTAAAAAAGGATCATCTTCTATCAAATTCGAGAGACTCCTAGTTGGGAATCCATCTTGACCTAATAAACCCGGTTTAAACCCATAATATTTCTTGTGATCTATCATAAGTGGGTTATGTAAGCATGTAAGGTCTTGGCTCACTCCTATGTTAACTTCCTCTCTACAAAGCTGAAAGTCTACTACCCTCAACGTAAAACTACCCGGACTAAATGTTTTGATGGGTGGATCGGGACCTATTTCAATTCCTAAATTCTCATCCAAGGATGGAAGATTAGGTAACGGTTTTGGTTGAGGCTCCGATTCATCAAAACTAGGAACTT